>JAGFZM010001563.1:176595-188371 GCA_017657215.1 Limnothrissa miodon | reverse complement strand
TGTGTGTGTGTGTGTGTGTGTGTGTGTGTGTGTGTGTGTGTGTGTGTCTGTGTTCGTGACATACCGAGCTGAGAACTCCTGTATCGCCTGATAGTACGAACCATCTCTGCCACTTTATGCTGTAAAACATAAAATACAGGCATGAGAACTAGGTCAGAATACACCCCGTTTCCTCCTGTCTCATTCTCCTTCATTACACACACACACACAAACACACACACACACACACACAATGATCTTTAAATCACTCCAAAAGGCAACCCAAACACACAATGATCTTTAAATCACTCCAAAAGGCAACCCAAAATTGTCAGTGACTCGTAGTGCCTAAAACAGAGAGATTCCTCTGTAAAGGACAAAACTCACCATTTTTTCAAAGTTGACCAACTCTCCATGGAAAGTTTTGCAGCTCTCATGAAGGAAGGTCAGATCTGAGAGAGAGAGAGAAAGAGAGAGAGAAGGGGGGGGGGGGAAGAGAGAGAAAAAATTGCACTCTGGTGAGTTAACAGTTATGTAAGGTTGTGTTAATACTTGTCACTGGGGCGTGTTGCCGCTTCTTCTCCAGACTCACTGCCGCAGTAGCACTGACACTCAGAGCCAACTACATGCATGAGAGGACAGGGGAACGCAGGAGAGACATGAGAGAGAGAGAGAGAGAGAGAGAGGGAGGGAGGGAGGGAGCAAGGGAGGGAGAGGGAGGAGGGCAAGGGGGCAGAGAAGAGCATGGACTGGGGGGGGGGGGGGGGGGGGGGGGGGGGGGGCAGGGACAAGGGGAGTGAGGAAAAGAGAGAGGGAGAGGAGGACAGCAGGAGGACAATCAAAAGATAATAAAGGAACGGAGGAGGAGAAGGAAGTAAATGATGAGGATGATGAGGATGAGGAGAAAGAAGGAGAAGAAGAAGTAGAAGAGAGAGAAAAAGAGGGATGGAAAGGCAGAATGTAAAGGGCGCAGAGTGTTAGAGAATGAGGAGCGGGGGGGGCAAGGGAATGGGAGAAGTGAGGGGATCAGAAGAGACAGAGGATGCTTGTCATAATCTGTGCATCCCCGACTTGTCTCTCTCCCTCTCTTCCACCGCAGAGGGGCGTGGGTGTGTGTTTGCCAGAGCACGTCGAGTCGAGACGCCATGCCGCACTGTGCTCAGTCACGAGCAATGCAGCCGAAGCGTTAAAGGAGCTCACAGACTCACTGTGTGCACGTGTGTGTGTGTGTGTGTGCGTGTGTGTGTGTGTGTGTGTGTGTGCGTGACCCACAATTCTCTCCCTCTCTTTCAGAGCATAGATAATGTGTGGAATATCTCTAAAACACAGCTACTGCAGGGCTGTGTTTCCACTCATCATGGCATCAGTGAGTGTTCATTTGGGTGTGTGAGGGAATGAGTGCTTGGAGTTTTGTGGTGTGTGTGTGTGTACACGTGTGTGTGTGTGCGTGTGTGTGAAAGCCTCTGGCCTATCTCTTCATGTAACTGACCAGGAACCAGTCAAAGGAAGAATTGAGAATGACCTTGAGTGACCTTAAACAGGATGGATAAAATGGAATACTTTCTGTTGAGATACATGGATATACTTTCGCTCAACACACACTTACACATGCACACACACACTCTATAAATCCTCAGTTGCCATAATAGTCTGCAGTACTTTTCAATGAATATGCAAATGGAAAGGAGAAGACGCAAAATCCTTCTTCAAGAACCTCTCACACAAACACATCTTAGCGCGCGCACACACACACACACACACACACACACAATCACACAATGCTCCTTTCTCTGCCTCATTGCCAGCCGCTGGCTGTCACGGTTATGTAACCGCAAAGATGAGAGGCCAGAGGCAAGCAGAGGGTGAACAAGACAATCTGCTCCATCTGGAGACACACACACACATACACACAATGCCAATGCCCTTCTCACTCTCTCTCTCTCACACACACACAAACACTGGACCAGCAATCAGAAACACACACAGGTATATTTACCCATCACCTCTGCAGTCAGTGAAAAGCATGCACTTTTGTGAGGGCCACATACCATCGCCCACACAACCTCAGTAAACCTGAGCTATAGCCACCGTCAGCGCAGGGCCATTTCGGTGAGATATCTGACACGCGGTAGCATCGTCCTGTCCTGCCTGGCCATCTGTAGAGAGCACAAAAAACTAACAACCCACATCGACTTCATACAGTTGCTCATTTTCTCCAGTCTACCCAGATGAGCAGGGAGCCTTGGCCCAGATGTTGCGCAGCAGATTCTGGTGTTTGGAACAACAACAAAACAAATAGAGTCTAACAGCAGACCACAGACAGAACATCCTCCAAGGTTCTTAAAGGAGATAAACTAACCAATAATATTTACTTGATATAGACTTGCAATAATATTTGTAGACAATGTTTGTAGAACTTGGTGTGTCCGTGCACTGGCCAACTAAGCCATAATATTTGCACAGCAGTTTCAGATAAACAGATGCTCAACGTCAAACAAAACAAAACCAACAAAAAAAAAAACGACCTTGCTCACACAAAGTTAACAGATGGCAGACCTCTAACTTCCACTGAATGTAATTTAACTTTATTTCCACACAAAATCGACACTACGTATCGCCTCTGAGCGTCTTTGAGCCAACAAAGCCCCAAGGCAATGGCTCTCAACAGCTCTCATTCTCGTTTAGAGGGTGTGAAAGCAAGCCGAAATAGAGGGAGCAGGAGGACTTGCTATAGGTGTGAGTGAAGGTAAGGAGAGAAGGAAGGAGGGGAGAGGAGAAAGGTGGAAAGAAGAGGAAATGAGAGGAGAGAAGAGGACAAGAGCAAAGATGAAATAAAGGGAGAGGAGAAAGGGAAGGAGCAGAGAGGAGAGGAGTTTGAGGAAAATGGTGGGAAGTCAGTGTCTCTATGGCTACATGTACCAGAAGATTAGCCATAGACAGGACCTGCAGCAGACATAGAGGGGAGAGGTGGCGACAGAAAAAAAGGGAGGGAACATCAAAGGGAGGAAGAAAAAGAAGAACAATGGAGGGAGAAAAAGCTCTTTTCGAGGGTCATTAGAGGGGTGATGAGTGGAGGAGCGACAGAGGGAGGACATGATAAAGGTGTGATGGTGGTAATGATGGAGGTGTGGAACAAGGACTACAAGGCCAATGCAATTTGACAGAGGCAGGAAAGTGTGCAGAAAAACATTAGTGTTCAGTTATAGGCAACTGGACTTCTTTATGAGACCTGCCAAAGGGCCGGCCACATGAATCAACCATTAACATAATTAGCAGTGTGAACACTTTGACAACCATGACCTGGATGAATGAGAATCTTCACAGGCATGTACAGAAATGATAAGGGGTAAAGTAAGAGTGTGTGTGTGTGTGTGTGTGTGTGTGTGTGTGTGTGTGTGTGTGTGTGCGTGCAATATGTATATTTGACGCACGTGTGCAAGTCTGTAGGGTGTTGTGTGCATTACAATCATGATGGCCATTAGCATGTGCACAAAGGCATACAGACAAACACACACGCACGACTATTCTTCAGTTCATCTAGCGGCATAATGAGCTTGAAAGTGAACTCAGCTGCCCTGACCAAACAACAACCAAAGCAGTTTGAATTGGTGCTCGTATATGCAAGTGTGTGTGTGTGTGTGTGCGCGCTCGTGCACAAATGAGGGTGATGTATGCGTCACTGAACTTTTTGCTTGTAAGAGTGATTCTATCTAGTGTTTGTGTGTGTGTGTGTGTGTGTGTGTGTGTGTGTGTGTGTGTGTGTGTGTGAACAAGAGAGACTATATAACGTATATAAGTACGCTTAAATGGGTGCCTCTGAGAGTAGGAGATTAGAAACGTGCTTCTCTCCAACCTCTCTTCAGCAAGTGTGTGTTCCAGCCATAATATGTGCATGTCCACAAAAGGTCTACTGTTTGTGTGTGCATATACAGTATGTTTGGGTATGTAAGTCTATGACTATAATATTATGATTGTGTGTGTGTGTGTGTGTGTGTGTGTGTGTGTGAGTGTGTGTGTGTGTGTGTTTGTAGGCCTGGCACTCAGAATCAGTGGTTCTTGGCAGTGGCGTTAATTAGCGGGGCGGGGTCCTAACGCGGCGCCTTTTAATCAGGCATGGTGCGGACACCCGCAGCGAGGCAAGGGAACGGAAGCGAGCACAGGGCAAAGTGGCTTTATGGGAACACATCTGGCCAGCAGCTGGGGGGAGACGGATCCGCCGGGCAAGATGAGACTGTGTGTGGTTTTAAGAGAAAGTGTGATAAAGAGAGATCGAGTGACTGTGTGTGTGTTTGTTAGTGTGTGTGTGTGTGTGTGTGTGTGTGTGTGAGTGTGAGAGAGAGAGAGTGAGGGTGAGAGAGAGAGAGAGAGAGAGAGAGAGAGAGAGACCCATTCTGCACACATCAAGCACTCGTATGGTTTGCTTTGGCTCCCAGCATGTGTGTGAACGGGGTAAGAGGGCGACTGTGTATGTGTGCCTGTGTGAAAGTGAAAATCAGAAACTGTTTTTGTGTGTGTCCATGCGTGTGTGTGTACGTGCATGCATGCATAACTGTGTGTGTGTGTGTGTGTGTGTGTGTGTGTGTGTGTGTGTGTGTGCATATGCTCACCTTTCAGCAACAGTGGCGTGAATGGGATGAGAGGGGGCCTGAGACTTGCCATGAGATCCCTGTAAGACTTGTGGTTTCTTGACGGGTCCTGCGCGCACACACACACACACACATACAGTTAAGTCCTGCTTTATATATGAATGAGTATAAAGTATGTATCCTATTCTCCCCATCTGTTAATGGGCATGGGCATTACTCACCGCAATACTCTCAAACTGCTGGAACTGCTTCCTGAACTTGCCCGGTAAACCCTTCCAGAACACATCACAAAAACACAAACATTATATCCATACTGAGTGTGTGTGGGTCTGTGTGTGTGTGTGTGTGTGTCCAGGACTGTGGGTGTTCGAAATTTTAGACATCAAGGCCATAAAATTTGATCTGTGTAGAGTGTGTGTGTGTGTGTGAGTGTGTGTGTGTGTGTGTATGTGTGTGTGTGTGTGTGTGTGTGTGTGTCAGTCAGTCAGTCATACCTCCCAGGTGAGACGTAATCTGCTGACTGCTGGGTTGTCCAGCCCCAAAACCACAGCCAGGAAGGACAGCAGATCCTGCTGCTGCTTACACCTGAAACAACACACACACATACACACACACACACAATATTGTGAGTTAAACACAATCAGCAACCACATTTTACCAGAGTGAAATTAACTGTGGTCTATCCTATCACTCCCTAAAAGTGCTTAAACCCCACAGAGAGGGAGAGTACAGTAAGAGAGAGAGAGAGAGAGAGAGAGAGAGAGAGAGGAAGGGAGAGAAAGAGAGAGAGAGCGCAAGAGAAAGAGTCTCTTACAAGGCTGCAATCTTGATGAACTTGCGCAGCAGCTGCACACGTTTGGGGAGTGACTGGCACTGCAGGATCTCCGTGGCGACCCAGTGCTGCACCTCACTGCAGCGTTGCAGTATCAACTCCAGGTTTAGGGGGCGCCAGCGAGACTGCTCCCCATGGAACACGTAACACACAAACTCCACCTGAGAAAACACACACACACACACACACCAAAATCACATTCAATTTTCATTCATTTAGGTGTTTCACAATCAACTTAAAAACAAAGTGGCACAATAACATGTGATGATAACATCAGAACAAACAGGCAACCACATCTGACCTCATGGACGCAGCTGAAGAGTTCCCAGTCGAACACCACCAGCTGATTGGCTACCTCCTCCGCGCTCATGTCATGGAGTTTACTGTCTCCGGGTGTCCAGTGGATCTCCTCAGGCAGGGGCATCTGGGGTGGGGTAACAAGATAAGGGGGGTGGGGGTGGAGGCGGCAGGGGTTAGGTTCTCCAATACTGGTTCCAAATTCATCCATCTCTGCTAATCTCCCTCACAATCTCTTTCTCTGCGTCTCTCACCCTAAATCTCTCATTCTGTCAGTCTCTATCTGTCCATCTCTCTCTCTCTCTCTCCTTCTCTGAGGGGTAGAATTTGGTCAGTTTTTTCGAAAGTATTTGTCTCGCTAGCACGGCCTCACTTCAACTCAGTGTCTCGCCCACGGACGTGATTCCCCCATGTCTGCATGAGTATGCATCGTTTCATGCGACCGCCGCGTTGGATGTGGCACACCAGATTAAGTAATCACACTTCATCACACTGAATCATGCGAGACTCACTGGCCGTGGCCAGTCGCAGATGAACTCAACGTACCATGCCCCCCATCCAGCGTGACATGTCACTAACCATGAAACACAAGCCCTGGGTCAAACATGTCCGACACCAACACTACGACTGTAAAAATAAAGATGTCCCCTGCCTACATGGCTTTGGGGCAAAGGGAATGTAAAAGGGCTAGCTTATATTAGCACTTCATAGACAACAATAAATAGCATGCCTTACATTCCTCAGGAGTTAGCCTGTCTGACTAGCCTGCAGCCTGTATGCGTGCTATGTGCTGCTTGGGAATGTATGGCGTCGTCAGTAAATGGATTCGTCAGCCACGGCAGCAGAGACGTCAAGCAGCGTTCGCATGTCGATGGAGCGGTGACAGAAAACTCCAGAGCTTGTCTAAAAATACCTTGTGGGGACTTATGAGTACTGACATTCACATGCTCCACATCCCACCGGCACTGATACCTCCCTCTCACAGCCTCTATGGTCCTGCGCTAAGCAAACCTCTATGAAACCAGCTAAGTGTTATGATGCAAGTTGCCATTGGCTGCGGCGTGATGGACTAGTCTGAGACCAGTGACAAGACTGCGGGCCTTTGCAGGCATACTAGCAGATAGACACGCATGTTCATTCTTTTTAATACTTAAAGCTATGACAAGATTACACAAACAAGATTAGTTTAGGTACTAAATGTGTGTTGTATGTGCACATGTTTGTGTGTGTTATGAAACAGTATGCGTGTACAAGGATATTTTATTTGTGTGTGTGGAGGGGGGGGGTTCATAATGTGACCATGAGTGAGTATTCTGCGTGTGTTTGTATGTGTTTTTTTCCTCACCAGTGCCTCCAGCTCTGACGGCTCACAGGCGAAGAGGTGTGTATTCACCCCCAGTGTGGTGAAGACCGCTTCATCACTTGGACGGAACACTGCTTTCTCTGCAAACACAATCAATGCACCCCAAAAAAAAAATCAGCTCACACACGCACACGGAGACATGCCATGACATACTTTTACTTCCAAACACACACACACACACAGTAGACAATAGCCCAGCTTCCTCTACTGTTCAGCGTGTTCCTGTGCTTAGAACCTCTCTCACCGGGGATTCCCCTGTCAAAACGCCGTGACTATCCAACCCATTGCGCTCCCACCAGAGACACAGCTTCCTGTATTGACCCCCACTCAGGCCTCCCCTTGATGGGCTCCCAGAGCAGCCCCCAGCCCTGTGGTGATGGGCTCTACTCGGATAGGGAGAGAGACGTGCGGATGGATTAACGGGACTTGAACGCCGCAGAGCATCATTAAAGCCCAACCATGCCGAGCCTTTGAAGGGCGAAGGGCTCAGTGAATGAACAGCAGTCTCTCTCTCTCTCTCTCTCTCTCTCCTTCTTCTCAAAGTGTGTCCCCTGTCAATTGCTTTGCTGGGTTAAAGGCTCAGTTATCAGTTCAGACAAAAGAGTGCTGATATTTAAGCTGCGCAGCCAATCAATGTTTTTCCTCCCTTCTGAGCTCCACAGGAAGGATGTTGATTGGCTGGAGTGGTTTATGGATTGAGCACAGACACAGAGTGCAAGTTGTGTGCTCAATTTGACAGGTTTGCCCATGAGGGCACCCAGACAGACGGACAGCTAGATGAATGTAGAGACAATTTTTGCTAAATTCAAGGAAAAGCGATCATCTGATTAGGAGATGGCACCTTACTGAACATCACAGGAGCTAAGCTGTGCAGTGCTCCAGATAGACACTGTGAGGGAACGGCGGTGTGGTTTCATTCTGTACGGTCCAGCTCTCTTATACTACTGAAGCTGACAGCTGAAGGCCTGAAGCAGGAGGTTGAGGACCCCTGCTGTGGGCGGGAGCCTCCAGGCCAGCCGCCAAGGCTGAGATGACCCACCAGCTGGACCTGGCAGAGACCCACCTAGATCAAGATCAAGGCTGGAGGAATCTCCGAGCGGACAGCAGGGTGGGATGCAATCACAGCCCCGTCAAAGACACGAGCCTCGCAGCTCCGCTCAAGTCACATTCCCTCTGACAAGCAAGAGCTGAGTGCCAACTTGCTCCCGATGTCACCTGCGGTTAGTTCAGCACCTCTACCTGAACAAGGGAAAGAGCCTTTGCAGCATATGTGCCAAAAGAGACTCAAAAGCTCCCTCGGCCTTTACTTAGAGCTCAACACAAATGGATCTGGCGGCAGCCGTACGGTGCCTCTAGTTTGCCTACTGTGGTTCAAAGTCCAATAGCTGGCAAGCAGCTCTGAAAGGGGTTTACAAAAGCAGAGGCCAACAGGATAACCCATCTGGGAGTCTGTGGTTAAAGAAGCAGTTTTCCGATCACACATTTCATATGATCGGAATATTCAGCTTGGAAGGTGGTCTGGGCCCGTTAGGAGTGGTCTGCCGAGGAAACATCGAGTGGTGCGTTTTGAGGTGAGGAGTGAGAGGGTGTGTTTCGGTGGCACGTACCGCCGGCGGAGGTGACTGCCACGAGGATGAGGTTGCCAGGCTGGACGGGCTGGTCCTCGCTGTACTGCAGCTTCTCCTTGACCAGCGCCAGGATCTCCCCCACGCGGCACGACAGCCTGCTGCGGATGGTGACGTACGAGTGGTCCGGCGTGTACACCCTGCAGAAGACTACACACACAGGGGGAGGAGGAGAGGGAGAGAGAGAGAGTGAAGAAGAAGAGCAGAGAGGTTAATGGACATGGTACACTGATCATGCATGAAGCAACTGAGCACTACAACCTGCTGAAGGCAGGACACACACACACACACACAGCATAACACACCACACTGCAAGCACAACTACGCTGACACACACACTTAGCCACATGCTCACTTGCTCACACAAGCACGCACACACACACACACACACACACACACACACACACACACACACACATTTTGGACAGCATGAAGTGGTCAGTCCACCTCACCACTCTACACTGGCCAAGCGTGACCTAACCGGTGTGCACTCTCTAGGGAGGACTGGACAGAACCCCTGACGGAGAGTCTCTCTGATTGGGTGCAAATCCAGGAGCTGAAAGCTCTCTCCTCTCTTTCTCTCCTCTCTCTCTCTCTCTCTCTCTCTCTCTCTCTCGTCAGCTAATGTCTGAGCACACAGAGAGAAACGGCAGCAGGAGGTCATAAATCCCCCTGTCTTCCCGCAGAGCACTGCAGGCACAGCAGCACAAGCTCAGGAATGAACCTGATCTGGACTTGTGCTGATCAGGTCAAAGAGAAACACACGCCGACAGCACCATTGAGCACTCCAACATGAATTTGTATATTTATAGCACATTAAGAAATTGTACTAAAAAAATTGTCATTGCAACAGCTAGCCACCATTATCATAATTAATCTATTTGCTACAAATGTAACACTAGACTTAAGGTTTGCATTTTCATGCACTGGTAATTCTCTAGAATTACATTTTCAGATTCATTATTTATTAATATCTATGAATTATATCTCTTTATTCGAAATAAATACAAATATACACTTACATATTGTAACTTAACTGTATATAAGTAGTGAAAGTAGGCTACCACACCCAAGTAGAAGTATAGAATCTTAAATTTATGTCATAAAATGGTGTCTCAGAAGATACTACTCTCGTTACATCCATGTTGGAATTAGACTTTCCATCTCTGACTTTGAATGAGTCTGTGTGGGCATCTGTTAGATCAATGAGTCGAAATAGAAATGCAATGTGGCCCTGATGGGGTCCATGTGTAATTCTAGTCTGGGAGCAGAGCCGGGTCTTACTGGAGTAGTGTGGTAGGAGAGCACACAACCGGCCAGAGAGGTCCGCTTCCCTCGAAAGCCCTGGCCGGGGGCCCAAAGCAGGCGTAGCGGGTGAAAACCCCTAGAAGCTCTGTTTATAAACACACGTCTGCGGCAGAGGACGCGGCCCTGGGAGTAACCTTGGAGCTGACAGGAGGCTCTGAAACTACTCCTCCCTGAGAGGAGTTCAGTAATGGAGTCATGAATACACATATCTGCCCTTGGGTGGGGAGCCCCACTGTGGCACCTGTTCTCTTCCCTAAAAAAAAAAGTGCCACTTCTGGTTTTGATGTGTGTGGGAAATGGAGAGATGCCATCCAGTCTTAGCAGAGTAATAAGAGTGTGCGTCGCCCACATGGTTATATTTGTGGATCAATCGGCGTGTGCTCGTGCTGCTGTTAGTGCCACTCCAGCCTTGGCTTTTTCTGCAAGCTGCAGATTTAAATATGAGGTCAGCTGTCCCCACTCGTGTAGCAATCAGCACCATTATGGGAAAATCAATAAGGCATTTATATCTCTGCCATGAGCTTTCATTGCCCACAGTAAAATGAATGCACAAATGACAGAGTGAGTCATCGGTGGGTAGTGGAAGTCTAGTGGAATTAGGGATCGAGTCCTGGCACAGAGGAGTAGTTTGGGTGGTGTTGTTTTGTTTTTTTGCTTTTGTTTTTCTTTATAGTTTCTTTCCCCCCTTCTGTCCATTTTGTGAATGAAATGCCAGAAAAGCAGGTTAATTGGATTGGCTGGTTCAGCAGGTTTGGCTCCGGTTTTAAATCAGGTATTGATTCGTTTGCATAACAACCAGCTAGTATGACTCCCTCGCCAATCAATGACTTTGATTGATTGACTTGTTGATTGACTGTACGAGTAGTAAAGTGACTGGAGGGTAACAGCAAAAACGAAACAAAAACAATATGGCTGTTAATGTACATACCTCCAACCCATGGAAAGGCTACACCCTTGAAAAAGCAAATCAGCAGTGTTTAGTGTGTGTGTGTGTGTGTGTGTGTGTGTGTGTGTGTGTGTGTAACTCCTGAAAGCCCCTGTGGTTGCAGACAGATTTGTATGAGGGACTTACTCTCATCGGAGCCTCTGAAGGCCTCTCGTGGCTGCAGGCAGGCATCGATGCGTCTGAAGTGGCGAAAGAGGGGCCGCACCTGCTTCTTACGACACTCCTTGTCCTCCTCCGCCCTACACATGACAGCCAGAGAGAGAGGGAGAGAGCGGAAGAAAGAAAAGATAAAAAGAAAGAAAGAAAGAGAGAGAGACAGAGAGAGAGAGAGAGAGATGGGGAAAAATTGTGAGATCAGATTTTGTGCTTGACGGGATAAAATAAAACTACTGTAAACTCCCATCTGTGCCCTCTGCAAAGCCAAGCCTTGTAAGGTTTCTGTGGGATGGCTCTGAAATGTCCATCTGTACGCGTCTGTGTGCTCCAGCCTGGCAGTGCCAAGCTGCGCTCACTGCCCGCAGTTCAAACCCAGCTCCAGCGCTCCCAGACTGGAACAAAGGTGACCAGTGAGAGCGCTGCTGTGGAAATCATAAATCATCTCCTGCTCCATAAATCGCCTGGATACAACAAACCAATTAAAACGGTATTGGCGCTCGGAGAGAACGCAACCACTAACACAAATCATGGCCTTCGCTATGGCCTTCACCGGAGCCTCTTTTCTATTTGTCCCCAGGACGTTTTTGTTGGGATTGAGCTGAAGGTAATGTGGGGGTTGGAGTGTGTGAGCGGTTTATGGGGCATGGGCGGGCTGGAGGGCAGGGCCAGAGCCTCGGCGCGGAG
>JAGFZM010001563.1:148682-159388 GCA_017657215.1 Limnothrissa miodon | reverse complement strand
TGGATTCATGGCCTTGTTACGCGTACAGGTTTTGTGTTCAAAACAAGTCTGTGCAGGCACACATGCTCAAGAGCATGTGGGATCAAGGGCTGAATGCAGAGGTGTGGTGATCAGAACGTCATGTGTGGGGGGCAGTTAACTCATTTGGGGGGGGGGGGGTTCAGAAAACAATTCCAGACTATTAACTTTGGATGGACAGTATGTGTGTACTTCTGCAAAAGTTCTGCAAATATGTGTGCATAATACCCTTGTGCATGCGCATTTTGCGTGTAGGAGAGTGTATGTTTGTGCGAGTGAATGAGTGAGAGTGGGAGAAGAAGGAAAGAAAAAAGAGCAAAAGAGAGAGATAAGAGAGAGAGAGAGAGAGAGAGAGAGAGAGAGAGAGAGAGTGTGTGTGTGTGTGTGTGTGTGTGTGTTTGAGGCAGTGACAGGGTCTGGAACTGGCGTGTGTGCAGCTGCAATGACAATCACTTCAATAACTCGGGGTTGTGAGGTGCAGCTCTGGTGGCTGATGTTTTTAAATCCCTCTGGTGCTGGTTCAGGCTGCTGCCCTCCACTCTGCCTGCAGCAGGGGATCAGTGGAGCGACAGGACAGTGGTGGAGATGAGAGGAGCAGGGAGGGGGCGGCGAAGAGAGAAGTAAAGAGAAGAAGAGAGGAGAAAAAAGGAGACAGATCGCTGTCTGATCGCTGCTGTAATAGACATCCCATCAAAAGCCTGGACAACCCACAGACATGGGTTTGGCCCGCAACCATCGGTGATGCTTGATATGCACCATGCAAACACCTCCATCACTGTCACCCTCCTACCTTCCCTTGAGATCCCTCCAATTACCTCAACAGGTGGCCTGACTCTGGCACAGATTTGGTTTGGATCCGGTCGAGAGTTAGCATCCACCTGCCTCTGTCTTCCTACCCACAACCCTCGATTGTGCTGGAAGACTGCCTAATATCACCTATGCTGAAGCCCATCTTACTGCTGTTTGAGCTCCACAAATAGCAGCAGAGTTAGCAAGAGAGGAAGAGAGAGAGGTGTTCAGACATGAGTCAGAATGGTGCTCTATCTGCTTCGGAGAGAACAGGCAACACGAACTTGTGCTTTTAACCATCACGTTGCTTTTTTCCCTTCGTCCTCTTTGAAGGACCATTATCCTTTCCTCTCATTATCTCTCAGTGTTCGAGTTTTCACTGTAGTACTCATTCGATATCCTCCCTGTATTAAAAATGTCCCCATCACTACCAACCATTCTAAATTTAACATTAATCAAATTCTTGTTCACTGAGAGTTGTTTCTTGTCTGAAATGTCTAGAATAAAAAGGACCCATTCTCTGTGTGTGATTAATAGGCAGTGCATTGACATGACTCAATGCTTTACTATTACCTCTTTGAGAGAGGACACTTCTCTTCCAGGAACATGGTTGGGTGCTTGCCTGGGAAATGCCAACTCGGGCAAAGACAACAACAAAAATACCCAAGCGCCCCTGTGTCCGTAACAAGGGCCTTTCCGGAAAACTCTCTGCCTCAACATGCCAGCCTCTCAGGCCTTATGCACTGCTGGATGAGAAATGAAAGCACACAGGTAAACATGCTTATGTAATAGCAGGGCAGCAGCCTAAGGGCAAGCTGGCTGCGCCATCTCTTTACTCCTGTCATTATCAGAATCGCACATACAAAAGACATACACGCACACACAGCTACAGATGGACAGGTGACTCAAGTGAAGTCGTCGCCATGGACACACAGCATGAGGTCACAAAGAAACCACAGTGTGAGGTCACAAAGGTACCAAACCATAGGAGGTTGCCAATCAGAAACAAGGTAGGTATGGACTGCGAGAGCTTATTTTTAATTGTATGCGGTGAAAAGCAAACACGTATTGACATTTGAATGGTTCTGCTTCCCAGGCCTGTTTGGAGACACAGCTTGCCCATTCTATTCATGCAGTTAATGTGATAGGGTAAAGATAACAACCTAGCAAAGGTGTGTCTATCTTTAAACACACCTCAGATTTAAGAGGCAAGATCAATATCAGTAATTTCTGTGTCAACTCCTGAGAACAGAGTATACTCTCTCAATCTAGAATGCCATCTCTGGATAATCCTGGATTAACTCAAAGAGTCCCTATGCTTTGCTACAAAAAAGGTTTTACCTTTTACCTCTAGGCAACAACTGCAAGTTGTGTCTCAAAACAGTTTAAGCAACCAAAAAAGGCCACTGGCAGTGTTGGGTCAATGCCTTGACGTAACTTAACTATCAGTGGCATTAATAGTAGATTTATCTTGAAAGATTTGAAAGTTTCATTTTGAACTACTACGACAGGGCCTGTCTCTCGATACGACAGTGTATGGTTTCAAGAGGTTCTGCATCTAATTCTACATTAGCCTTTATATTTTCTTGCTGTTCCCATGGTTACCCCCAAAGAATGGACTCATGTCATGTTTCCTCAATTACCATATCTAATGAGAAATGAATATGTCTACAAATATAAGGTTCACCTCTGATGTAGAAGAAGGAGGAGTGTGTTACCCTGAGGGGCTAAGTGTGGTCCCCAGGGCTTGGCATAGATTGATGGGTTTCAGTTTCAGAAGTCTGAATAAAATACAAAAAGGTTAAGTGACTGGCATCTTCAATTAAGGCATCTGTCCAGTGTTAGGTCATCTGAATATCCCGTTTGACTCCCACATGGGAGATCTGATCCTGATGGACCCCTTGCTATTAGGATGGCCCCTTAAGCCATGGATCTGCTCAAGAACTACCACGTATTCTCTTGCCCCTGTCCCTTGGGTGTCTGTAAAGTACCACAATACATTTTTTCTTTTGTAAAACGCACTGTATAAAACATACATATAAGTCTATTTCAATTGTTTTCAATAAATTGAATTATGCTTATGGTTCTGGGCTACAATAGACTGTTGGTAGTTTTAAGGCCACTGTGAAGTAACACCATCACCAGCCAATGGAAAAGTTCTAGAGTTCCAGTCCAAAGCAGGACTATCAAACAGAGCTAAACACCCCCTCACAGATAAACAAATGTGCATGAGACAGAAACCTGCTTAGATAAAAGTTACATAAAAAAAATATTTCAAAATCATATTTTGAACCTGTATAAAAAAATGTGACAATTTCAAATAGTATATCATTATTTCCTATTTTTGTGCAAAGACCCTACTAAATAGCCAGAGAATTGTAACCGTTCATGGGCCATAAACACTAAGGTCGAGAGAAAGGGGAAGATGTGGGTGAGTGGGGAGAAAAAATGGCATACAGCCAGTAAGCAGATAACATTTCATTTAAAACCCAGTAACACCAGTGACTGATCAACATTCTAGTTTGCTAGCTATCAGGTTCACGCTGCAGGCTAAGAACCGCGTAATTACCGCGTAAAGCTACTATACCTCGTAGTCAGACTCAGTGATAAAATATCGCTTTAGATTTTTTTACAGTTGTTTTCTCCGCCAAATACAATTCGACAGCTTTTCTCGTTTTTTTTTTACGTGTGGAGGAATGACCTCGTTTTCTAAATTAATAAATAAACGCACGCGTGCAGTTCGTGTAAACGCGGCTCTAGCAAAGCTGCAGCACTGAACGAGTGAACGCATAGACTTCAAATGATCACCAAGTACAATGGGGACCACTAGCATTATTGATTTCTACAGCAAATACATTATTAAGTCACAATGCAGCGTGCAAGTCTGTATTGGTGTGTAAATTAACAGCTTCTCTGAACTCGCTGTTCTTCCTATGCAGTAGAAATAGTGTCACTCTCCATTGGAACCAATTTCGCAATCCATTAATTAAACTGGCGTTATTATGTAACCAATTGAATCATGTATGTAGCAAAACAGCAGTGCTCAAAAGCTCTTAAGTGTCCTTGCATTCTTAAAGCCCCTCTCAACCCAAACCCAACCCCAATTAACAAATTATTTCAACTTGTGAGGCAGAGTAGCTAACGTTACTTCTGACAGGAGAACAGTGTAACGTTAGAGATCTTTAGAAGTATAGCATCATCACATTATGAATCCATAACATGCGTTACAGAAGTGTAACGTTGACGTTAGCCTACGCACCTGAGAGGGTAACCTTCGTAACTAGATAAAATGGTGAGGGTACAGCTGTGGCTGTGATAGCCTTCTGGAAACATACCTGTGCAGTTTCCGAAACGTTTCCCGGCCACACTGTCCAGAAGCGCCAGCGCCAGGTTGTCCGGTGTGTCCGGGGGCAGCGGGGTCCAATTAGTGTCCAGGCTCGCCTCAGAGCTCTGCTCGTCACTGGACAGAGAGGGGCTCCTGATGTCTGCGGTGGCGGAGGGCCAGCATGGGGCCTCCTCGGTATCTGGACTGAACACCTCCCGAGCAGGACCGCTCTCTGGTGAAGTCTCCCTGAAGAAGGGAAGGCCTACCACTCGGGAAAGGCTGGCACGCCGCCGAGAAGCCCCGGTGCCAGTCGCCTTGTCCCCGAAGCCACCAGCTCGACTAAGCGCAGTGGTCTGTTTTTTCAAAAACTTTTCCAAAGGCTTCATTCCGGCCGGCATTTTGATCAAATACAGCTAAGGCTCGGCAGAACACTAATTACAGCAGAGTAGAAGCCCTACAAGAACTAAACCTGCGCTTCTACATTGTAGCCTTTTGGGCTACTTACAATGCAAAATCCTACTCCAAGTGTGCCAATTCTGTCAAGAGGAAAACAAACCCATCAGTCTGTATGCATAATTAATAATAAAATGCGTACAAATACAGCTTTGAAAATCTTCAGCGACGCCCCTTTTCAGAGGATGATTCGCCGTTTACCGCGTTGCCAGCATTTAGGTTATCGTTCAAATCCAAACCTGCTCTTGGGGCTACCGCTTGTCCCCACCTCTGCAGTCATGCAGACCTCGTTCGTTCATATGCTGTATTTACGATATAGCCACCTGGATACGAGAGAATAATGCCATTCCTCAAATGTCCACAGCGCGTAAAAACAAGACGGCGAGGTGAAAGCCTTTAACAGAACACAATTAATTAATGCGGAAACAAAACATATGAATAACAGCAGGGTTTGTAAACACGGAGCCCAGCGGTAGTTCCACAACTGTGCGAGCAGCAGCCGTCTGCGTTGAGATGTTGCCTCAAATGAGTAGGGCTACACGCGTCCACGAAATGTAATTCAATCCTTCTGGCAGTCTCTACTTATGATGGCTCTCCGAGGTAATTTAGTCATATAAACGTATTGCCTTACTATGGGCGCCCGTTGTCGCCTCTGTGTTTGTAGCCTCTGAGCTCGATGATAGGCAATGAACGTTCGCTCGCTCACACACAAGACTACGGTACACACACCCACCAGGGAGGTGCGAGTGTGTCGAATGCGAGACTGCTGCTCTGGACTCCCTCTCTGCGTCTGCAGTTGCGCGTTTACTATTATTCAGCTACTGCATCTTGTTTAATATGGCTTGGGTAAATCACGCGTGCTTTCAGATTTTCCCCTCTCTCTGGATACAACTGAAAATGGGAGAGAAACATTACTGGCTTAAGTGCCCAATGAAGCAGCATTTGTTACATAATTTCATTCACTGGAGAATACTCTTAGATTGTCTCAAAGATTAGTGCATTGATAGCCTCTGCGTTTTAATGACTATTCTTTATCTGTGCCAGCGTCCACTAAATAGCGTCCCAAAAAAGTTATTAATCGTTTTGTATTACAGGACACCCTGTCTGTTGTAATAATGATTAATCAGAGCTCATTATATTTGTTGTTTGTAATGTAATGTTTTATGTACCCCAACTGGCTACTGATTAGTTCGCTCAAACAATAACCCAAAAAGAGCATATGGTTATTTACATCCTGCAAGTGTATATAACTACGGTGCACGGCGTTTACAGAGACGACATAATAGCAGGTTGTGGTACTGTCTTCGTTTCTGCACCACTGCGTGCCAATGGTACATCACAGGCGACCCATTAACTACTTTGGGCAACGAGATCAAGAAAGACATTTGAACAACAGCTTCAAGACGCTCTGCCTCTTCGCAACGGCAGGTTATTAATGAAACAGCCCGCTCGGGTGTCGTGTGTAGTGACAGCCGAAAAACAGTTGAAAGCGATCTCAGTGAGCCAAACCGTAGGCAGGTAGCAGGTTACACGGGAGCCTAAATATCGGATCTTATTCCGCCAAAGCACAGTGCAGTGTTACGGAAACAAGCCCTTGTGAGGTCAGCAAGAGCTTACAGGTGCTCTGTATTAATGAGGCAGCAACAGTCAGCGCATACATTGGCTAAATTTACTCTAGATGAATTAGCATTACTCTCTATTGTGTTTGCTAGGTGTCTATGATGTTTCCTTATCCCCATCCTTTAAACATTATACACAAACACATTGGGCATTATAAATACTTACGTATTTGTACTTAACAACAGGGGACGGTGGTGACATGTTCCTACCACCTATGAAATCTTAAAATTGTCCCCACCACTAAAAAAATAGTAGCCTACCTTTGAATTAGTTCTATATATGTAACCTTTTCATGCATGGAATATTAAGGAATACTGAGATGGATTTTTTTACACTGTCTCACCCTTTATTATGTATTATTGTGCGAGAAGTATGCAAATATAGTTCCAAGTGTTGTATCTGACTTTATAAAAATAGGATCCCCCATCAACATGTCAAATTTATGTCCCCACCACTCTCCAAACCAAACATTCACCACTGCTTATAAAGTAGTTTTTGAACTCATGTTTATAAAAAGCTAGACAGACATAAAATTTTAAAGTCATAGGCTAACATGGAATTTAATTCTTGTTCAGGCATGACCTTAAAGCCAGTGACCGATAAACAAACAAAAAATAGCATTTTTCCTTGGTGACTGGCAACCTTACAATTTCAAGAGACCTGACAATCAGTGATATTTACTAGCATCTTGCCAATTGTAATTATTTTTTTCACGAGATTAATTTTTGGTGCCCCCTGAGGCCCTTGGTGCCCTATGCACGATGTGGAGGAGGTAATCTCTCCATGTGGAGGGGGAAGACCGCTTTCAAGTTTCTGTATACGAACTCTCCCCATTGCAGTGCTGTCATCTGTGTGTGATGCAGGGGAAATTCCTTCTGATGGATCTGGGGCTGCATTTGCACTGGGGAAGAGGAAACAGTAGCTCACCCTTCACACCAGAGGTGTGAAAAAACTGACACACACACACACACACACACAGAGAGAGAAAGAGAGAGATACCTCAAGCCTGTTTGGGGCTTGAGAGAACTGAAGGAAATTGTGACAACTATTTTTGTTCCCATGACGTGCACCCGCACACACTCACAATTTTTTTTTTTACTGTTCCTGTGTGTTGGTGGGGTGTTTTCAATTTATAGGAAGTGCCAAAATAGGGGAAGTTGGGTCTTGCTCAGACTGACCAAGTGACACACACATTCACACACATGGTCATCATCACCTCCTTATGACCACTCCTGATGACCATATGTCCATGGAACATGTTTTTACGCAGCCAGACCCTCTGTGACCCGATGACATGTGACTGACACCTCTCATAACAACTGTTGCCATAGCGTTAATGCACTACTGATGTCCTCATGATGATTTCTGGCTTGCCATATTCTGGGCTCCAAATCCTGTTGATTATAATAAGCAATCCACTTTTAGTACCAGGGGCAGCACCCCTTGGGTTGACAAAGCTAAACAGACATTTACTGCTCGTCACAGACCACAGGGCAGTACTGATGAGGAACAGCTGAGTTGAAAATTGGAATCTCTGTGGTTTTCAGTGACATTAAGATGACCTGTGGTTTTCTCACCATTTCTCACCATGGTTCTTAACCAACAGATGTGAATGTATCGCTCCTCTGGTTTTTTAACACTTGACTCAAATTTTATGCAATCTGAGTCTACAACTGAGCCATCATCAGGTTCTCTTTAAAAAAAAAGATTTTAAAAACACCTCTAGTCCCTGCTTTCACTTTTGTTTTACAGAAGAGAGCTCCATTTTGACCACTCAGTTTCCACACGACCATCCATTTTCCACAAATTGACTCACCGGTATTGGTCAGGAAATGCAGCCTTCAAATTTCGAGAATGGATTCCGAGAAATTGAGAGTGGGGAGCCCTGTCACTCAGGCCCCAGACAGTCAGAGTGGCGTAATACCCCCCCCCCCCCCCCGCCCCACACCCACCCACACACACACACACAGAAATCAGACTCATCAGAATTCATCAATGCATCTTCATTCGGTCAACAACTCACAACACAGTTTAGAGTCCACAGTTAGATCTGCTGTTTCTAAGGTGCTCTGACCTCTGGTGGAGTGACGCAAAGCCAGTCTTGTGGTGGCACTGAAGCGAAGTTGCCCTCTCCACCAACCCTTCAGCTCTGTTAAAACAATGCTCACTAATGTCATGCTATCTGTGCCTTGCAACGGCCTGGACTTCTATCTAAGGCACAAAGAGGTGTTCATTATGCCAGGGATACAGTAAATTCTACACACAGTCAGTGCACAGAGTCTGTGGGCTGCTGCTGCTGCAGGGATTGCATAAGGGCCTGTCATCATGGCCTGTCATACAGTACCATACTCTTTATATTTACATGGGAATATATAGGACAGAACAGGTGTGCTTGTATCTCTGCCTTTGTCTTTATCTCTCTCTCTCTCTCTCTCTCTTTCTCTGTGTGTGTGTGTTTGTCCATTTGTATGTGAAAGTGTGTGTTTCTGTGTTGTGTTTTCATGTTATGTATACATGTGTATGTGTGATTGTGTGTGACCAAAGGAAAGTGTGTTTGTGTGTATGTGCAAATGAGTGTGTCTGGGATAACAGTGTGTGTGTGTGTGTGTGTGTGTGTGTGTGTGTCCTCACCACTGTGTCATCCCCAGATGACAAACGAGTCCATGAGCTCAACAGCCTCCGGAGGTGGGTGAGGGTGTGCTGGAGGGGTGAGGGTACCAAGGCACACATCTGTGATGACTCATCTGGAACAGACCCCCCCACACACACACACCTCATTACAAACACAGCATCATCAAGCAGGCCATGTGTATGCTCCACACGTTTTTGGGCTCCAGCAGATACATACACAACATGCCCATCTACACACACACACACACAAACAAATAACAAACACACACACACCATTGTCACTGTTGATGTCAAGTCATTTTCATATTGACATACACATTTTTACTGTCGCAAAAACACTCATGAAAGCACATATAACATTGGTGTGGTGGTCTGACCATGGCACACAGACCCACAAACATCCTATGACCTCCCATATTAGAGTTTAAGGTCATAATTATATCCTCAGGCCAAACAAACACACACACACACACACAAGGTCAGACTAACAAAACGCTTGCTTCACAAGACAAACAGCCAAACACTGCAGCCAGTCATGCACACAAATCCTACTGTGATGTGACGTGAACAGCCACACACAGACACCCTTTCTACTGTACAAATGGAAAGTCACACACATACTCACTTCACTCCTCAGCACAATAGACAATTTTCACAATACTTGCTCCCTTTCTCTCTTTCTCACACACATATACACACACTCGCACTCTCTCTCTCTCACACACACACCCCTACTGTAGGTATAATAGATAAAGAGAAAGCCACATACTGAAGACACAATGGACAATCAAGCATACATACACACACACACACACACACGGGTATCAGGCTCAGAGCTGCAGACAGACAGAAAGGGGGGGGGGGTGAATGGTGATCTCCCCCAGTGAGGATAAGGTTGGCTGGGCACGGCTGATCGTTTTGCTCCCTATACTACTCTGGCCTTTCTAGGGGGTGCGGGGGAGGGAGGGCGGTGTCTGGGCCTGTTCCAACCATAAGCAGATTATCTTAACTCGTCAAACAGATGCTGCGTCAAGAGAGATGATATATGGTGCTTTCACTTGTCTTCCTAATACACACACACACACACAGAGAGAGAGAGAGAAACACAGACTCTCTCATAGACATATACACACATAATACACTGTTTCTGTGCCTAAAAAGACACACTATCTATCCACAAGCACACACAGACACACTGTAACACCACACACCCAACAATACCTAAAAACACTGCAGTATGTGGATCACTGTGGGATTAAACTCTTTAGTGTGAACAGTTCAGGAGCACAGCAGTCATTGTTTTTAATTCCCGCGCAGCTGAGCCCAGGCGGGCAAGATCTGTTTAGGGCTCTCACTGGCATATTATTCAAAAAAGGCTCAGGAACTTGTGCCAGTGAGTCTCCTTTAAGCCAATATTGCACCCCGATCCAAATGGGATGTGTGGGATAAATGGATCAATTCATGCATTTTTAATTTCTTTAGTTAACATGCGGGCAAGACTGCTGTCGAAGAAGCCCAGACAGACCCCATATGTATGTTTCAATAAGTGCTTAGCAGATGCAGCCTCTCATAGGGATTAATGAGTCTGAAGATGAAAGATAGAAGATGTAAAAAAAAAGTAAAACAGAGATTGAGTTAAGGATTAGGAGAGATTAAGAACAGAGGTTTTGCAAATTTTTCCAAAAAATTTGATGAATTCTGAAAATGCTGAAAGGCAGCAGAAGAGAGACTGAGATGCAGAGAGGTTTTCTGCTGCCAACATATGATAGAGCTCAGAAAGAGAATGCATTGAAAGAGACTGAAAGAAAGAAAAAAGAGAGAGAGAGGGTCTGTGCATCAGACAAAAGTGTCCCAGACCGACAGTGACACA
>JAGFZM010001563.1:134667-148672 GCA_017657215.1 Limnothrissa miodon | reverse complement strand
ATGCATGTACATGGAACACAAAGGCAGCTCATGGGAACGAAACCTACAGTCAAAGATAAAAGTCAGAGACGTTGACAAACAAAAAAGAGACCCAGTGAGTGAGGGGGAGACAGGGAGCGAGAGCAGAACACTGGGTAGGCAAATCAAAGAGTCTGGAGGGGTGTGGAGGGCTTGTTGTTGGCCTCTGAGCTGTGTCCTCGCCTCAGCAGACGGCACGCGGGAGCATCTGAGCCCCGGCTTCCTCATTAGCCAGCACCTCCTAACTCCCAGTTTACACGCAGCCGGCCCACTGCAGCCTCTCCATCATGCGTCATACATGACTTTAATGAGTGTCGACCCCTTTATTAGCGCAAATGAGCGCGCATGCATACACAGACACACACACACACACACACACACACACACATACATATGGGTGAAATTGGGAGTGATTGTGGATGTTCATGCATGTGTGTTTGTGTGTAATTGCTTGTGTGTATCTTTGGGGAAGGAGAGCATGAGTGAGTGTGTGTTTGATATGGGGGGGGGAGGTCTCCGTATTAGGATGACATCATTCTTGGCGAGGTGGAGGGTCTTTGTTTGGCATCCAGTGACAGGATGGGGGTTGGTGGGGACAGGGGGGCCTCTCCCACCTCGGCTGGCACACTCCCCTGACGCAGAACAAAAAGGACAGGAGCAAAAAGCGTGGTGGTGGTGGTGGCCACCGCCACTTTAAATATGCAGCAGCCACCAACGCACATCTCATCAAAGATGCATCTAACCCTGGTGGGGGGGGGGGGTTGGAGATCCATTCTGGGAATTTATCATAAACATGAAGCAGTCTGTAGAAAAGATATCCACACACAATACACACACACATTAAGATTAAGACACTTTCCACTGAGATAAAGTCGTTCTCTCCTCTGGACATTACCACTGATGGCTATTATGGTTTTAGGATGCATGGGAAAGTACGTTTTAAGAACTTCTTAACCATGTAGGCAGTAAATATTTTGTGATTTGAGGAAGTTTCACCCCAAGTATATCAGTATGAGTTGTTTACAGGTCAAACAAGCACATTCTCCTTAACTTTACACCTCTAATTCACTGGCGCATTGGTGTTCAAGTAGTATCCCCTGAGGCGCTTGGGGCTCTCCTTTTGTGTCCCAGAGGGTTGGGGGGCTCGGAGGTCTGGCAAAGCCAGTACAGTGGCTCAAAAACAGCCTCGCTTATTTCATCTGCAGCTTAGGCCCACACAAAGAACAGCAGGGGCGATGGGGCGGGAGAGGGATTCCATACATTACTGATGGGGAACAGGGGAGGGGACAGAAGGATAGAAAGGGGTGTGTGGAGGAGGTTTGGTGGTGGTGGTGGGCCTCAGTGTTCACCAGGGCCTCCAACAAAAGAATGGGAGGGGCCACAAAAGGGGCCTACGAGGGTGGACGAGAACCTTGAAAAAAGTGAATAAAAGAGAAAGCTAATGGATAGAGAACGCTGAATAAAAGGAGACAAGAAAAATAAGGGATACAGGCTCAGAGCTTGATGCTGTAGAAACGGAGAGTGGCGTAGGGCCAGTGCAGAACAGCACTGGCAGCGTCTCTCCCTTCCTCTGACAGAATAGGAGGTGTGAAGACAGCATGCGGGTGCCAAAGTACCAAGAACATGAGAGTGTTTTTTTCCCCCATTTAAGTATGTCTGATTACATAAGCAGCATCCCACGGAGCCCACCTCCTCATTAAGGGGGTGTAGACAAGTCCACCTGTCAATCACCCGACTCACGTGTCTACCTGGTGATGCAATGAGAAGGCAGCTGCAGAACAACACAAGAGTATGGATCAGTCTGCAAGCGGCCCCTGTCAGGATGAACATCAGAACATACAGGCAACCGGAGGCCAAAATGTCTATGAATATCCATGAGGGGGCGGGCCTCTCAAGAGAGCGAGTTTGTTGGAAAAACTAGCCCTGATTGGCGGAGCAGAACATTCCATGAGAGAGGACAGACAGAATCAATTGGAGCAGGGGGTGGGTTCTGTGCAGAAGATTCCGGAACATGTGTCCTCTGTCAGTCAAGATGAATGTCTCCAACTGCTGCCTGCTGAGGACAGATGATGGATGGCAACTGGAGTGAATGCTGAAAAGATTGTTTTTAAAGAAAGAGACAAAAAGACAGGATATAGTTCCGGCGAAGCAGTGAAGAGATCTCACTGCGGAGGGGTGGAGGAATTATCTGTTTTTCACACCAGCACTTCTCACATCTGCATTAAAATGTTGTAGAGAACATGCATGGCAAACGGCCAAAGCACCAAGACCAATATCGCTTCAGAGTAACTTTTCAAAAGCAGAACATTAATAAAAAAATAACTGAATAAAAATAAAACCAGCCCCTTTTGAAACTATGAATTCTATTCTACATTACTCAGTATGAGTATATGCCAGTATATGCCAACAGTATGTGTGTTACCTAAGCCTGAACTTCGTCCCCTGCATCATATTCACTGAATGCCATGCCTGCTCCATCAGTGCTGGCTCTCCACACCGAGTGCAGGGAGCAGCGGGGGCTCCACGGGCGCTATGCTAGCATTAGCCAGCTCTGCTTCTGTCTGCTGCGCTCCTCGGAGGATGGCACCACAGCGGCGCTGGCTGTACCGCTTGGCAAGAGGGACCACAGCAGAAGGCCAATCTCTCCTGCTGGCAATGTCAGTGCTGGCATGTGACAAGAAAAAGGACGACAGATACAGAGTGCAAGTAGAAAAGGAAGGGGCGGAGGGGGGAGACAGAAGAGCAGGAGATAGAGAACGGCACACAAAGAACAGAAGCCATTCAATGAAGAGAAATAGTCAAGAGATGAAAGAAGCCATGTTTGTGTGCGAGTGTGTGTGTGTGTGTTGGGGTAAAAGGAGAGCATGCAGTAATGTTGGGTCAAATGTCCATGCAAGGCGCATGACTGGGCTGTGGTCACCCTGCATCTTTCGAGGCCAGCTCACCACAGCGATGGAATGACCTGCTTTAGCAGTCAAAAATACCCCAGTAGCATAAATATCCCAGTGACTGGGGCTTGTCTGCTCACATGATTGGGCGAGGGGTGGTTTGTGGTTAGAGAGAGAGTGTGTGTGTGGGGGGGTGTTGAGGGTTAGCAAGACTGTAGAGGAAAAACTGTAAACACAACTTAACAAGTCCTTATCCTTACACCAGATGATACCATGTGGATGTGTTCATAACATAACATTAAAATTGAAGAGCTAGAATTAAGAAACCGTTTACAGAAACATTAAAAATGAAATTGTTTACAGAATCAACATTAGATAAATAAACTAGAATACCATGATATTTCAGATTTGAATTCTTTAATAGTCCTCCTGACAAAATTTTCCACAAAACAAAAAGAAAAAAAAAATTGTATTTTCGATCACTGACAAAACAAGCACACGGCCTCACAGTGTTGGCAGGTCTATTCCAAACAAAACCAAAAGATATGTTAAACCGATTTAATCATTAAGGCATAAAACGCAATACATTTTAAATTACTCTTAAAATTAATCAGTCATAGCTAATCAACACTGAGAACAAACATTGCAACTATTTCCGTAATACATACTGTTGTTCAGTGGAACAAAATAGGGAGGAAACTTATTTAATCTGTTTTTTTTTTTGTTTTGTTTGTATTACTTAATAAAGAAAATAATATTAGCATTCTGTGCACCCCTGTACGGGGGTAGAATATAACAGCTTTCAGCCCCTGATGCCCCTCTACAATTGCTTTTACAATGAAAGATATTTTTTATCCTCATGCATGTCTGTACAGCATTTGTGAAAGGCAAAGTTACAATTCAAACGCAACCCCCGTTCCCTTGGGGAAACAAGTGGCTTTAGAGATGAGCCTCAGTTTCTATGTTTTAGCGCAATGGAGGGGGGGGCTGCCATCTTTGACTCTGCCACAACAGGGTCATTTGTTTTTTTTTTTATTTTGTTTTTTCCTTCCTTAAATTCTTGTAACCAACTCCCTCCCCCATTATCACAAATATAAGACCAACGAAAATGAATAGGCCCGGGCCTCCCTGCCGATTTAGCTCAAGCTGACAGTACTCCTCGGGTAACTAGAAACAAATAGAAAAAAAATAATAATAATCAAAAGTATTACAGCTCAATAAACCACAGGCTTCAATATACACGTATCTATACACACTTACAATAAAAACGTTATAATCAAGCAGTTGCACTGTCAAGTACTTCAGATTCAGCCAAAAGGTTAATGGGTTTTTACTCTGATAATACAGTATTTTCAACTCCACACAGCACAAGGCGGAAGTTAGCAGAAAGAAAAGGGAAGGGAGGTGGGTAAGAAAACAAAACAAACAAAAGGAGACAACTGCCTCCTCTCAACAGTGGAAAAATTCAGGGTCGCCATCAGCTACATGCTACCGCTAGCACCATCATCGCCCTCCATACCCCATACTGTGGGTGAATTGGTCAAGTTTTAAAAGTGTTTTTTTAGATCTAGACACAGAAGAACTCGGGGATGTTTAAAAGGGATGTGTACAAGCACCGTTAGCCGTGGGGGTAACGGCTCAACTGTCAGGGTTTAATGGTTAGGTTTAAAAAAAAAAAAAAAGGGTAAGGGTAAGTGACTACACTACTCTCCTTAACACTCTCCATTTGATCTTGCATTACAGTTTAAAAGGAAGTGAGCGCAAACTAACCAGTGGGACACAGCGAGCTCCTCCCAAAATGCTTCATACACAAACACTGATGGCAGATGGTATGACGGTGGCAAGTGTTTGCAGTGATGTTCTAGTGTTATACAGGGCTGGGCTGGGCAAAGGATCCTTCTCTAAACACATGCTCTGCCCCCTAGAACCTATACTGGCATTGGGACTAGAGGCCAACGGAAGTGGTCAAGGACCATCCGGCCCAAAAGCTATAATTCTCATTTCTTTAAAAGGCATTCTAGAGGAAAAAAGCAGCTCTAAATTACCTCCCTCACTCTGTTGCGATAAATCCGACAAGAGTCCATCGACAACCAAGAGAGAACGGGTACCCTTGCCAGGGCTACAGACATCAAACAAACAACTCAATAGCACGAAGGGGGCGCTTACCGCCGCCTGCCGAAGCGTGCATACTAATAGATCTGTCTGACGAGGTGAGTGCAGTTTCACATGGCAATGGCAATCTAATCTACAGTATGTCACCATTATGCCACTCTCGCCACTCACCAACCTCAGAACCTCTTGAGGTTGACGGCGGGTCTCTCCTGATCCCAAAACAGTTGCAACACCAGCGGGTCTCCACTGCAATGTAGATTTTCAACAAAGGAAAGTACAAGAGATGGAGAGCAGACCAGTTGCGAGCGCCAACAGAGAGAATTTAACACCTTGAGTACACCAGGGAGATGGAAAGAGAGGGGGGCTGAGTGAACATTCAACACATGACACTAACGTACGTTTGTTTGTTTTTTTAAACAAGAAAAAAATAAAATGAAAAATAAAAAACGAAATTAAAAACATACTAAGAATGACAGTTAATAATGGAACAAAGTAGGAGAATGAATCTGTTCATCCACAAGTGGTGCTGGTCCTCGAACGACAACGCTGTGTCCAGCCTGGCCCCGTCCCGGCCCACTGATGGGGCTAAGAGCGCACCTCCTCACTCGCTTTACTTCCCCTGTCCTGCAGAGGGAGACAAAGAGCGCACACACATACACACGTCAAATCCAGAACGATGGGCCATTTTAGTAGGAAAAGGGGGCAATAAAATCACTCCCATTCTCAAAAACAATAAATGCGCACAGGATAGGAATACACTGAATGTGTGCAAAGCGTTTAGTTCACTTCACTTCAGAACAGTTTTAGAAGACTGGACGGTTCTGTCAAATGTGCACGGCCACTGGAGTAGCAATATGCATCTGATTCATTCAAGTACAAGGTTAAGGCAGATGCAGTGAAACCAAAACAACTTTTGTGACATACCCAGTTTAGTCTTTCCATTGCAGACTATGATTATGTACAGAAATTAATTTCTTTTTATAAGCAGATGTACTTGGGCCTTGGGGGTGGCGGGGGCGTTTTGCTAGGCAAGACAAAAGGGTCTCCCAATAACCCCCCGCCCCAGAAATATTATGTGTAATATTAGAGACAGGTTCTGTTTGGGTGCATGTTCAGACATCCGAGAGGCGTAGGGTGTGTGTGTGTGTGTGTGTGTGTGTGTGTGTGTGTGTGTAGAAGAGAGTGCGAGCGAGACAGACCTGGTTGAGCGAGGCCTACCTCAGGCGGGGGCGGCTTGACGGTGACGGGCTGAGAGGAGCGTCGGGGAGGCGAAGGCTTGGGCTGCGCCTGCTGCTGCACCGTGTCGTAGTACGTGACTCCCCCGTAGACCTGCGACTGGGCCTGAGCACAGCAGAGAGAGCAGCAGCGCAGTTAGCGGCCACTGCAAACCGCACACTACGACACAGCGTCTATACGGTGCCTGACCAATGACAACAGGGAGTGGACGCACCGACCAAGAAACACCGGAGGGGTTTCCACGCATACATCACTACCACATCTAGTGTACTAATCATCGTACATCACTACCACTTCTAGTGTACTACAAGTGTGTACAAGTGTACAAGTGTGTATTTCATCTGTTGAAGATGCAGGAACACAGTGTTTATTATAGCTCAGTCAAAAAGTTTGCTCCGTATAAACAGAAGACATATTTGTAAGATTCAAATAAATAAATAAAAAAATAAAAGCTGGGGGGGGGGGGGGGGGGGGGGAGTTGCTCACCTGAGGGTTGGGGTACATAGGAGGCAGCGTGGCACCTGGGGAGTAGGGGAAGTTGGTGTTGCTGAAGGTCATGACCCCAGGCGGAGGGTAGAAGGGCGCTGCCAGGAGCTGCTGGGGAGGCGGCTGCCCTGGCGACATGGAAACGGGTGGAGCGGCGTAGAGGGCGGGGTTGGGCATGGGCCCGCCCGACTGGTGAGGGTGGAGCCCTGCAGGGGACAAACACAACATTGCGGCTTGGGAGAGAGGCAGCACACGACAGTCTACGGCTCAAGACTGTTCCATGTCATACCTAAGCTTCTAATCACAAACCCTACTCTCGGAAGCGGATTCAGATTCAGGGCGCAAAACTGCCGTCAATTCACAGACAAGATCAATATGGTTTAATTAATATGGTTTCATTTGATTCCCTTTTGTGTGAACGACAGCTTTGAGGTTTATGCGGTGCCATTTAAATGACTGTACAAGCTCATGAATTCTCTGGAAGCAATAAAGTGCCCAAGGTTTAGACAGGCAGCGACACTTCACCATCTGCCAGGTCCATGCTGAATGTAATAATGCCCCGATGTGCTCAGCGGCTGGTATAAAAGCAGAGCAGGCCGGAGAAGATGAAGGTGACACCAGTTAAATGGCATCTGGACAATAGAGGCACATCAGGAGGAGACGGCATGTCAGTCGCACCGGAGAAATTAACAGCCAGCCTTTCCCCGGTGCCATATTCCTGTTCCGTTTCAAAAGCACTCTCCTTCGTGACGGAGTGCGAGGTCTCTCGTCGCGGGACCTTCAGACATCAAAACGCTGCAGTGATGCATTAAAAACACAGGCAGCGAGCGCCATGGGAGAAAGAGTCGGCGCTGAGGGCGCGCGACCCCTTTCACACAGCTAAATATCACGCCAATAAACGCCCATTACAAACACTGCCACCCACTCAGTGAATATGGAAGGCATTTGGAGGAGTCGCTAAAGAGAGACTGGGGTCGGCATGGGTGGGCGCAGGACAGGGAGGCATGAATGTTGCATCTCCATAAACGGTAGGGGCCTTGCTGTGATGCGATCGGACGTGGCAGCAGGACTGACCTGGGTGGCCCGGGTGTGGGAGATGCATCTCTGGCTGAACCAGCATGCCCTGGGGCGGGATGGGCGCAGGGCTGTCGCCGTGGGCGTAGATTGGTCCCTGGTAAGACACTGGGTGGAAGGGGTGAGAGAGAGAAAAAAAAACAGAGCAGAGGGTCAGGGAGGGTGAGCGAGACATTACAGATGGAGACTCTCAGGAATATTCTAGAACACCAGCCGCTCCCGTCTCCAAGAGAAACCAAAGCAGTGGTGAGAACACCAGAAGAATGTAAGATTCTTTACTGCAGTACTCACTTAAGAAACAGAGCAGACATACAAGGTACAATTTTGTTTTAAAGCATTTGCCCATTTTACTGTTCAAACTGTTCAAATCTATTACGCCACAAGGCCTATTCTCATTCAATATGCCAAGAAGCAAAAGAGCCCCAAACAGTTTACTTATTGTTTATGTTGGCGCATTTTCAGCAGAGTCATTCAATACGGCAACAAAAGTGCTTGTACTGCACTACAACTGCCAGGGCCACATTTAAAAGATTTTTCCAGTTGACTTGTAGGCCTCCAGTTAAATCCAAACTAGCCACAGAAAACAGCATCACTACACTTGTCTCAGGACACACACACACACACACACACACACACACAAGTGCCTGCCTAAGTAACACACACAGAGGCACTGCATGGGGTGTTTATGCCCCCTGCTGGAGGCTGGAGGGAGTGCACTCACTGGGTTCGTAGTAGTGGCCCTCCATCACTCCTATGTGCAGAGGGGCCGGCTCGGGCACCGGCCGCTGACGCTGGGATGAATAGCGCTTGGCCCGGCCTCCTCCAACACCCTGCGCGGAAAGCAGGAAAGAACCAAAGTGAGTGAGTATAAACGTATAGTATGTATGTGCAGGTTTTTTTTTTTTTTTTTTGAAAATACCCCCCAAAAATCTGTTTGTGCGGCAGTGGTAATCAACTCACCATCTCATCCATGTTGGCGTATGGTGGGGGCGCTCCACCCATGTGCATAGAGCCGGGAATACCTAGCGAGGGAAAAGAACCCAGACAGAAATGAGGCCAAACAGAGAGAGAGGGAGAAAAAAAAGGAAGGGAGAAAGAGGGCACAGGTTTAGAGGACACGTATTACGTGATGGAAATATTAAAATGCTGGGGCAGATGCAGGGAGCTGGGGTGATACTGCTAGACTGGACTGGAGACATTCCTCCCATCAGATACTGGCCTGCTCCAACAGGAGGATCCACAGTCTATTAGCTTAGGTTTATATAAATCACACACACACACACACACACACACACACACCAGCCTAAGCAAAGGAAACACACACATATACATAAACTGATGCATCATAACAGATATTGTCATTATTACAGTGATGACATGTACTAGTAAGGAACACTTTGCTTTGCCAGAGTTTCACCCTGCAGATGATCCTCTCCCCTACACCTCTTTAAAAAAAAAAAAAAAAAGAGAGAGTTGAAAAACAGACCCCGGAATTCGTATTAGTATTACAAATCACAACACAGACACAGGACCGTCGGGACTTCAAAGCACTTCTGCAGACAGCTACTGAGCACTCGCAAGCGCGTAGTCTCGCCTTGAATCTCAAAAGAATCCGACAGAAACAGTCGGCAGACAAGGAGGGAACAGACTGCATCTGAATGCCGAGTGGATTCAGGGCGCTACATCATGCCAGAATTAAAACCACTTTTCTCTGGAACAGACATATTTTAAGGTAAAGACAAATGTACGGAGGGAGTGGGATGAGGGTGAAGGTTACCGTGTCCTAACTGCAAGTAAGCATCAGGTTATGATATGCCACTGACTGTATACACTCAATAGGTTTATTAATTATGCATTTTTGTTCAGATAAATCGCCCAATCGAACTAGCTCATTGTGTCGACAACATTTGCTCACGTAGCTTCCCCATTCAAACTAGCATGAGCACCAGAAACAGGCCAGGAGACAAAAGTCCTGCCAATTGAAAATGAAGGAATCAAGCTAATCTTGTTGCTAAGTGTAATGAGTAGGCAACGAGAGAGGTCAACACGGCCAGTTGACATGCCTTAATTTATATTCAACACAGTCCTACATTCACCCATTTCAGATTCACCCAGACGAAGAGCCAAGATCCCCCCAGACAAAGAGCCAAGATCTACCCAGACCAAGGACCAAGTTCAATGACAGAGTGACAAATCGGATGCGGGCGCCATCTAACCGGAGACCAATTTGAGTCGCGACATCGCCGACAGGCAGACAAAGAGTCGAACAGGAACACAAACAGGCTGTTGGAGATGCAAACTATGGGGTTTATTTTTATCCAACAGTCAAGTGCCACTAGCTGGTCATAAAGAGTTCATTTACATGCAGAGTGACAGGCCATCTTCCCTTCTTCCTGCTGGGATTTATTACACTAATGAAGGGCTTGAAAGCCAATGAGTCACATTGGTTCATAATCAGCTAGATTTTGCTGGACAGGCTGCCAAAGCTGTAAGTGCTCCTTAACAAGTTCCAAACAAATTAACCCACTTCAAGAGCTATTTTAGGACACCGATCATTCCTTTTACCTCACGTTCACAAATTGTCATCGTATAAATCTTGTCACTTCAACGAAATGTACTCTTGCTTGTCAAACGCATTCATTTTGGTCTTCACAAGCTTTCAGTCATAAGACAAACAAGACACACACACACACACACATTTATAAAAAGGGCGAATGTGGACAGCACTGGTGTCACCTGTCCACGTACCTCTCAGATCGGCGCGCAGGTATGACGGTGGGCTCTGGGCCCAGTTCTGTCCGGCGAGGCTGAGTCGAGCGAGGTCCTGGTCCAGGCCAGTGAGGGGTCCCTGGGCTCCGCTGTCCCCCTGACTGCCCTGCCAGTGCTCGGCCTTCATACCCCCACCACCACCACCACCACCACCACCACCACCTCCTCCAGCAGGAGGCGCTGTTGTCTGCGGGAGCACAGGCTCCTCCAGAGACGCCTGCTTGCCCATATCTGAGGGGCGCGCTCGAGTCCTGCGGGCAGCCGAGTACGACTTCCTCTCCACCGGCCGCTCGGGGGGCGGAGATGACTCCCGACCCGCTGAGGATGCTGGGAAATCCCCCGTCCCACTGCTGCCACCACCGCCACTGACGTTTTGTTGCTGCTGCGGCTGCTGGTGCGAGGGTGACGAGTGGTCCTGCTGCCGGCGGGAGAACTGGACCGAAGGGCCCGTGGCCGCGGCAGTGGCCGCCACAGCGATGTCCCGCTCCGCTTTGCTGTAGTGGCTGTAGCTGGAGCTGGTGAAGGTGGTCGTCATGGTGATGGCGGGCCCTTCGTCGTCCAGGTCGTCGTCGTCTTCCAGGTGCCGCACGTCCTCCACCACCACGGAGGGGCTCCGCTCCGGCTGCAGCCCGGGCCCGGGCCCCCTGCTTCCCCTCAGCCGTGGGCCGCGCTCCCCTTCCGTGTGCTGCAGCCGGTAAGAGCGTGGGCCGCTGGGCCCATCAGGCCCGGGTCTGGGACCCCTCTCGCCACGGCCCTCGCCCCGGTAGGAGCCTGGGTGCTGTGGGCGGCTGCCCTGGAAGCCCTTGGATAAGGCAGGGGGCTGGGAGGCGGAGAGCCTGGGGGCAGAGGAGGGAGTGGGGTGGACGGGCGCGTGCGAGGGGCCTGAGGACTGGAGCCCTTGCAGGGGCGGGGCGCTACGGGAGCCCTGCCACGAGGAACGAGGGCCCGGCTTCTCGTGGGTTATGTCGCGATAGCGCTTGTCACGGGACGGTGGCGAGTTGTGCCTGAAGGGAGGGGAGGGGAGAGGAGAGGTTTGGTCACAAGTACACAGACACATACACACATTCAGTTTCATTCTCAGGCCACAAGAGGTTGAGGTTAACAGTCAAAGGACATTTTGTTTCACAAGTGGTCATTTTTGCCAGTAACCACTGAATAACATCTACATTTCAAGTAGACATAGATAAAATGCTGCTTCACACATTTACAAAAAAAAAAAAAAAAAAAAAAAACACACAACACAGGAGAGAAACAGGCAAAACCTATACAAGAATCTTGCTGCATTTTTGTCTTACCAACACTAAGCTATGCAGTGTGTGTGTGTATATACCTGGGCTTGCGAAGGCGGTGCTGTCGGCCCTCGCTGGGTCCTGTGCCGTTGCGGATGTCGTAACCGTAGTAAGCGATCAGCTCCTCGCGGGACTTGGGCGCTTGCTCCTCTTCTCGAAACTTGTCATGCTCCCAGCGTCCCTCGTCCTTCCACAGCTTCCTGTGCCGTCCCTTAGGCCTGAAGCAAGGAGGAGATTACACGAGCGAATACGTTAATGATTTTACAAGATTAAATCTAACAAAAAGAAAATTGATACATGAAGTACTTTAAAAATCTTCCAAATGAATCTCTCCTTGGAAAAGCCAAGTTACTGTTGATTCCCCCCCTCAATTCACAGCTACCTACAAGTCTCCTCTCATCATTCTCAGACGGCAACCAAAAAAAAAAAACTTTCAAGCATCCATCCATCCATCCACCCATCTCTCCTTTCTCCATCACTCTGCCACCAACCCCAAACCCTTTCATCTCATCCTTCATGCCACTATTCCACCATTTATCCTTTTCACATATTCATTCATTTATTCATCCATCCATCAATCCATCCCACCCTTCCTCCCTCTCATTGTTCTGTACCTCTCCTCCTCCTGTGTCTGTCCTCTGACGTCGTGCTCAAAGAACAGGCCCTTGCGGGGGATGTAAGCGGGATTCTTGCGGTCCTCGTCGTCGTCCAACTTCTGTCCGGTTTTACCCCCGCCCTTATTCTCAGGGTCATCGGTGCTCTCCTGGACAGGTCAAATGAAACAAGGGCTCTCTTCAGTTACGTTCTACATTAACACATACACACACAGCCAAAAGGCTCCAGGATGAATTTTCAGAGAGCACCACTCCTACTACACTCAGAAGGAGTCTCCCATCCAATCTCCCCCTCATGAATCTGTTCTGATGCGCACACACTGAACTCACACTGTGTTCTAGTCGTTTTCTTTTCTGAGTCATGTGAAGAGTTATTTTTATTTCCACCAATGAATGCAGCCCGTCTTTGGGTTTGCACTCACTAACAACATAAAAACAGCACATTTACCAGAGAAGGACTCTGATCACAGAAAACATCTTGACAAATTGCACATTTAGTATATTGCCACTCCAATGACTATTGCAAGTTTGATGTACATTGTTCTTACACATCCATGCCAATTAAATTCATCTTAACTGCGTGCATCCCTGACAGATAAGAGGATGCACACACTCCTCTGCATGCTAAATAACCCAATTGACACCATTAGCGTAGCTCAAAACAGTTGAACGGAACTGGGTTACATCAACTAGCCTAGGGCTCCCACGTGTTCTATTAGAGATGCTGTGTGTTGTGCCGACATCAACATTCGTCATTAAATCGCTCATACATACCTGTCCATCCCCACTTTGCCTCTCTCCAGCAAGGTTGCTCTTGTCCTCCGTCTTGGCCTCCTTCTCTCCAACTTGGCCTTCAACCTCCTTCACGCCCTCCCCTTCCACCTCCCCCTCACCAGCCGCCAGCTCCACGACAGGGCCATCCGGCGCGGTAAGGGGTGCTTCGGCAGGCCGTGATGCATCTTCCTCACTTAAATGCTCGGCCTCATCCTCGTCTTCCTCTCCCGCCTACGGTGAGCAGACAAGTTGAAACCATCTTAGGCTACACTCAACCCCTCCCCACCCCCCACCCCTCATTCCAAACACACAGCCACAGTGAGAAATGCACAGGGCTCCTTGATTAAGTGGAGCGCTCGACTGAACCCCCAGCACCATCAACGCTATTGCATAATCCATTGATTGTTACTGTAGCCAGCGGGGACACTAGGTAGAAATAGGCCCACTCAGCACCCATTGATTAGCTGGCCAATAATCTCTGCAGAAATAATTGGCAGTGTTATGACTGAGTTTCTAAAGTTTGCAATGCGGTAGAAACAACAGAACCTTGACTGCATGACTGGTCTGTATGTGCAGCTACAGCTACACTTAGAGTGAAACAAATCATGCAGCAGAGAGCAGTCGAGAGGATTACACCACAAGACAAACATTTAAACCATGAGGTACTTTTAAACACGGCGTTCTGATGTGACCCTCGACAGCGAAAGGAAACCAAAGATAACTAAAGCAGTGCAGGGAGGTTTGG
>JAGFZM010001563.1:78573-134267 GCA_017657215.1 Limnothrissa miodon | reverse complement strand
GGGGGGGGGGGGGGGGGGGGGGGGGGGGGGGGGGGGGTGTAGGAGAGAAAAAGGGATGAAGAGTGAAGACAGATGGGAGAAGAGAGGGAGGACTAAGAGGTGTAGAGAGCAAACAAGAGAGAGAAAGAAAGCCATCTGGAAGCGCCGGGGTATTACACAAGCTTCAGTCCCGTGTGGGCTGAGGAATTATGTAAGCAATCACTAACCAAACCTCTGTGGATAGATGTCTTCTACATGCAATCACACACCTGACCACCACTGAACCACACGCACACACACAAAAACACATGCAGTTGTTTAAACCGTCATAGCTGCTACCACCACATTATGGGAACAACTCTCCCAGCATCAGACACAACCAGACCAAGCATTAAAATGACACTGCCTTAAACAAACGGCATGCCCACAAGGCTCCTGATAGTCAGTCACTGCATAAGCATCTTCTGCTTATACCCCCTGTAACTCCAAACATCAGCATACAGTCCCTGTGCCTCAAAGCACAGTGCCCCCACCACTGAACACGAGACAGGTGTACCGGTGTCTTTTGAACAGAGGGACGCAGAAGCCTTCAGCCACCCCTGTTCTGTCCAGACTGAGAAAGACTTTGCATTTATGGCATTAACAAAGTGCTAAAACATAGTGTGACAGGCACAGGAACATTCACGCCTGTCCTTTTCACTCACCTCCGAATGGGAGCCATTCTCTTCTGGATCAGCACTGTCATAGTCTGATAACACAGCTGCAAATGAAGAGCAAAATCTTGAAATATGAACAGTCCATCTGACTTCCATGTACATCTAACATGTAGTCAAACTTCTTCATAATACTTAAAACGTCTGTATCAGTTAATTATTGTCTGTCTTACCCTCGCCAACACCATCTTCACTTTCCTGAGAAAAGAAAAACATTTATAAAGTTAGCTATAGCACAGGTCATGGACAAAAAAAGCATAAACGCACAGACCTCAAGCCACTACAATCTTTCTAACTTACAGACTCCAATGGTATTCCCTAAATTGTTAATCACCAAGAAGCCCTGTAATTTGGCCCAAGCGTGCCAGGGGGTTTACCTGGCTTAATAACCAATCACAGAAAATCACCTTAGATACAGTAATTTGGTTGCATTTTGTGCTGCACACTATTAAAAAAAGTTGCCGCCTGCTCGTCATGCCACAATACTGTATAAAGTGAACTGACAACCAACTCTCTGCCGCGTATAACACGTCGCCAACATTGACTGTTCCGGGACGGGACACAGGTGTTAACGTGTGCCAGTACAGTGGGCTTGACAATACACAGTACACTTGTCAATAGCCTGTCCGCCATACCTTACAGACGCGCTTCTGGGGCGGTAGAGGAGGGGTGCCCAATTGACTTGAGATTGATTATCAGCGTCATGGGATGAGGAATCAGGGTCATAGGAGCAAACCCTATGATTTGCTCGACACAAAGAGCTGTTTTATGCAATGTGGTACATCGCAATAAAAATACGAACATTGCAGTCAAACCAATAACGAACGGATTTGTGTGAATGTAGACCACTACCCCGATTAACAAAGCGACAACTCTCGAACAAGGATGGCTACCACAACCTTATTACGATTCATTAAAATCAAAGCTCTCTCGTTTACCAGTCCAATGCTTGATGACATTACATCGAGCTACTACCGCTATCCACTGACATAAATTGTCAATGTTCCCAAAATAAACTAACGAAGTTTGATAATATACAGTCGGTGATATCAATGAGGATGATTTTAGCGATAGAACAGGGAAAGACTAATCACTATTCCCAACTTAGCAGGGTAGCTAGTCAGCTAACATCTATGTGATTTCGATGAGGCGATCTTGCTACCTGAACAAGAGTGACGATCGACTAAAGAAGTTGATGGTTAGACTTTATTACCCTTTCACATGGGCAGAAGTAAGTGTTACCTGCACAAACTGGTGAGCTAACTGACTAGCAAACTTCCACATTAAATCAAGCGTCATTTCTTCACTACGCTAGGTTAGCTAGTTAAGATCGCTAACACCAACTCGGAGGGGGGCACTCACACACTCCGATTCGTCATCGCTCTTTGTCGCAACTCGAACAGAAGGCGGCTCCACGGGCTCAGGCTCCTTTCCACGGGTCTTTGCCCCGGGAGAACATGATCTTTCACTCTCCGAACCGGAGGCGGATTCGTCTTCCTCCTCGCTGTCCTGAGACGCGCGCCTCCTTCGTCGTCGCCGGTCCGCCATCTTAGCACTGAAGGAAAGGAAACCGGAACATTGCAAGGGATTGTGGGCGTTTTGTGCTGCGTCACATCCTCATTACAAAACTACTGGACGCCCCCACGCCCAAAACTATTCCTATGACCTATGGTGCATCAGCTGATCGTGCGCGGTCTGCTGGGTTGGCGAGGAGTATGACATTAATTTTAAAAAGTAGCACTTCAGTAACCAAATTGACAATAATGTATAATGTAATCTGTTTTTTTTTTAAACAAAACACACTATTTAGAAAGTGTTCACGAATCTCGGTGTATTGCAGGTTCGATCAGTTACACATTAAAATTGCATGATGATCATAGGCCATGTCTTACTCCAGTTCGACACCAGATGGCAACATTGAGACTAATACATATTAAAATATGTCAAATGTCTAATCTTTCAGTATTGAAAAGAGAACAGACTTCTATCCTCAAGAAACTTTTCTTATTATGTTGTTTCTGACCTTTAACGTTTCTCAGACCTTAGCATATAGTCAAAAAGCAAACAGTTCAGGCAACTGGGCTTCTTTTTGTTCCATAGACCAGATAGGCACCCTGTTGGAACTCTGCCTCATGACCAGCAGTATCACCCATTAAGGCCAACTTCTAGAGCCAAGCATTTGCCTCTTTGAAATAAACAACACAGCCATTGGTTCAGATATGTAAATGACACTTGGTGCAAAATGAAAAGAAAAAAAGTAGAAGTTTACTGAACACATCAAGTCAGTGAACAGCAGGGCTTTGAACCAGAATTTTTCCCAATTGGTTCGTTCTCATCAGAAACAGAATTTTAATGTCTCTGGTTTTCGGTTCAACTTTAAAATTGCCATATATTATGTGACTAATTTTTACAGACTTAATTTTAGTATTATACTAGAATTAAGACAAGGAAAATGTATGCCATGTTTTTTAGTTTGAGTGGTCTGGCAAGCTTCTTTGTATCATTTCTTATATGGAGTGAACTACCGGAAGTGAGCATCTCCAATCATATTACATTCAGAAATCAAAGAACAAAAATGTACTGTTATTAAAACCACTTACCATTATTTACAGTAAACGATTTTGATCTGGAACATAAAAACATGTAAAGGTTCTGGTTTGTTTCTGTTCCTGGCAAAACAAAAAGTTTCTTGTTTTCATTTCCGTTCCCTGAACCGCTTGGTGAACAGCTACATCAAGTTCACTATAGCAAAGACAAAAAGGATGGGACACCACCTTTTCTGGACTGCAAAGTACTGGTGGAGAAGGATGGAAGTCTTGTCACAGAGGTATACAGGAAACCCAAACACACTGATCAGTACCTACTTTTTGACTCTCACCACCCATTGGAACACAAACTGTCATCAGGACCTACAACATAGAGCAGATAACATCAAAAACAGTAGAGCCAAGGCACTATCCAACAAAAAGAAGAGTGCCAGAAGAAAACACATGGTGGTCACCTACATATCTGGATTATCGTATACTGAAGAATCTTCAGTAAGCACAACATCCCAGTCTACTTCAAATCAGGAAACACCCTAAGACAGAGACTGTTTCACCCTAGGACAAAACTCCTAGGCCTCAACAATGTGGTCTATGCCATACATTTCAATGAATGCCCAGATCTATACATTGGAGAAAATAAACAACCAACACAGGAGACCAACATCATCAGGTCAGCATTCAGCAGTACATCTACATCTGAAAGAGAAGGGACACTCCGCACTCACTGCACATCTTAGACAGTGAATACAGATGGTATGAGAGAGGAATAAAGGAGGCCATCTACACACATCTTGAACATCCCAATCGAAAAGGGGGGGGGGGGGGGGGCTACACCATCATCTGTCTGCTATACCATTCTGCCACTTTATACCTGGGCAGATCCCAACTGGTCCCTGTGATTCTAGTTGCCCTTCAACATCAGGGCAACCTTTTAACTAGATTCTGTGATCTGTGACCCATTCAACCCCAATATCACACATTGACTATGCCATTATGTTAATGAGTGATTTGTGCGATCCTTGATTCTTTGCATCATCACATATGCTAATTATGTATATGGTTGATTCTTCTGATCCTTGATCACATGATAAGGGGTATGGTCTACAGTTCACACCCACAAGCCAGGAATATAATCTTCTGGTCATTCCAACATGTCAGAACTGATGAAGCTTTCTGAATGGAAAGTGAAACATTTTCAAGCTCAAAAAGAAGTCCAGTTGCATTAACTGAACACGTTGATTTTTGTAGCTACATACTACTGTATAGTGCATTTGGTTTCTCTGAGTAAGCTAGGGGTAACAAAACAGGCAAGGAAGTGAGATCAGCCAAGCAATAAATGTGAAAAGCTTTACTCACATTCATCTGCAAAGGCTGCATCCCGGCATCATCTCTAATCTTAAACACTCAGCCCTGCAAGCAAATAGTTGAATGGCATGAGCCAGTCAAACACTGATAGAGTTTATGCTCAGGTCCTTAGTTCAGGGCTTAAGGTGTATGAGGGACATTGGTATTCATGTAGCTCTGCAGTATGTATATCTGTGAAACGCCTATGTCTTAAAGGAGAGTGTGTGTGTGTATAAGGCAATACACAGCATAGTACAGCATTTTGAGCACAGAATATTGTCTTGCTCTGTTCCCTGACTTTTGTGCAACACCGTCAAGCAGATGGGTGCCACGCTTTAGGGAATTCCAGGGTATCGAGGCCTAGTTTTGCCATGGAGACCATCCCATGAATATTCTCAAATGTGAAATAGACAGGGAGGAACTCAACCTTATGGGTTTCTTGAATGAGAACAGTTAATAAATGCATGTGTAAATAATGCTGATATTTAGGCCTTCTCAAACAGTTGACCTAAACCGAAGTGGAACAAATCCCTGCATGAGGTCAAACACAAAAACTAAACATGACCTACTATTTTGCGCTCTTGTTCTGTGCCTAAACAATGCAAGAGCTAACAGTTGTCCTAGAATCATAGCCCACGCCATGGCTAGTCCTAATTGTAATAACAGAATACAGAGATTTGTTTGTACTGTGATGTGTTCAAACTGTTCAGCGCTGTAGTGCACAGCAGTGTCTGTGCTTATTGTTGCTCAGAAAAGTCACACTGCGTACAGTTGTGACAAGTCTGGAGAGTAGAGTCTGATTAAACAGACCCTTTGTACAGGGTTTTGAGAGTAAGTGAGTGTTTAAAAGAGGTCATTTCTGTGAAGATGTTGCAATTCTATAGTTATTTTTTAAATTTGTCACCCTTTCTGGTCAGAGATATTCTATAGGTCCTCACTCCTTCCTTGTCAGGGAGAAGGATAATGATGTAAGTGTGTGTGTACATCAGTCTACCTCAAAAAGCTTTTTCAAAATGTTCTGATTTAATTATGTGATGACAAAGTGTACCACAATAAAAACAAATTTGGCTCTGTATTCGGGATTGCTTTTTGTGTTTTATCCATCTGCTAATGACAATGTGTTAATGGAAAACTATTAGATATACAGTAGATAAATAAGTATTCTCAATTCCCTATTCCCTCTGAGAAATGGTCTGGGAATCCTTCTCATATTATTAAGGCCGCTTTCCTTTTCCCCATACATTTTATTGTTCTGCATTGCATTGGAGAATTATTTTAGTCAATATATTTTGAATTATACCAGGGAAAACTGGTTAAACAACTTACCACAAAGAATGCAGTGTTCTAAAGGAGGTTATTTTCTCAAGTTTTTCAGCTACTAGGCTGAAAAAGGTAGTAAAAACTGTTATAACTCTTAAATCCATATTCAACATAAGTCATGAGGTTGAATCATGTCTGTCTTTGAAGGGAAAGTTTTTATGTGTCAGGAGAGTAAATCCCAGCCCCTGTGTAATGTAAGGAGGCTTAAAAATAGAACAGAGATTTAGATGAGTTGTTAACAACTTTAATTTTTGGAATATCTTCCCAAGAATAGTTCTCACATTTCTTTTATAACATAACATTTCTTTTCTTTTTACAACAAATGATTATAATTTTTTGTACATTTGAACACAATCTTCCTTTAAAACTAAAGAAGAGAAGCATGACAAATTAAACACACCTTAATATACCACAATGTTATGGCAGCTTTTAAACTGATACCTTCCCAGTCTTGTGAAGAAAGGAGAATGGTGAAGGTTAGGCATACAGATGACACAAAAGAGCTTCATGAGGCGCCAACAAAGAACTAAAACATACATTCTGCGCTGTTTAAAGAAAAAAAAAAAAAAGACAACAGAACAAGACAACAGTTGGGGTAGTCTAACTGTTATGCTTCTCCTTGAGCTTTGTTTGGGGCAGATTTACAGGGCCGAAAATGTCAGAGATGGTCTGCAGGGGATTCCCAGTCCTCCACTAGGTGGTGCTCCGATGGTGAGAATGTTGTTTATATTCCCTAGAACCCAGAGGCCCTGCATCTTCCCTTCCAGGTGTCCACTGCTAGCCATGCATTTGTGACCCAACGTCCACAAATCCAACCCCCTGCTACATTCTTAAAGCCCATAACAGGCCTGTTCACTATTTGGGATAGGGGAGCTCTGGTTCTCATCTGATTAGGTTCACTTCCGGCATGTTCTATGGGGCGTTTTCTTCTTCCTCTTGACAGTCACCTCTGGGCGGCTTCGACCACGTTCCTGTTCATCCAGCCAGGGGAGTTCAAAGGCCCTGTGGAGACATGGGAAAGATTTTCACTATTTTACAGACCTTACATAACTACCTGTAGACAGACAAATGCAAAAATGTAATTATGAAAGTATGTGTTCCAGCTCTAACTACTGCAAATGCATATACTTAAAGGCTGGACTATTACATTTAAAAGTACTTACTGTGGTTTCATGTTTGGCAGAGGTCTACCAAATGCAACCACTGGCAGAAAAGGTGTGATCATGATCGATTCAACTGAAATGCAAGAACAACAATGTCCAACAATGTCCTTATTTAAAAACAAGAAGTCATGTTAATGCCACCTATTTGGGGGGTTTGCACACTCTGCTGTGGAAAACATCCCTAGAGCCTAGGGCCCTAGAGGCCTGGGCATCGGCTGTAGTGTCCTACCATCCTCAGCTTCGGGGTAGAAGGACAGCAGGTGGGGTTCAGGCTCCGGGATAGCCTTCTTCTTGTTCATGCGTTGCTGCAGACGCTGGAAGATGCGCTGCTCACGGATACGCTGGATGTCCCATCTGTCAGAACGAAGAAAGACAGGATAAGAGACAACATTTAGCAAGCTGAATGTAGTTACTGAAGTACATTACACTTTATTAATCCAGTAGGAAATTCAACATTCAGAAAAGAGAGAATGTCCAATCAGGGTCTCACATCATTCTTTAGTTGGGGTTTCTGAATATGTCTGACACAGTAGTATATTGACATGAAACTGGTGCAGGGTCTGCATGGTCCATCCCACCAAACATCTGTGAAGGCCCTTCCCCAGATTACTCAAACCCAGAAGCCAAACTGACCTCTTCCTCCTCTTCTCGTCCAACTCCAGCTTTATGTGCCTCTTCCTGAACGCCGTATCCTCCAGGCTCTAGGAGACGGCAAATTACAGATTCAAGAAGATGGAAATGACAGGCAGTGAATAGTGTGCAGTTCACTCTCTAGTGACAAGGAGAGCATCCAAGAGCTGTGCTGCTATACAACACATAACACTACTGTAATTGAGATTTAATTGACATTGAAACTGACATTTGATTATTGCACTTCACTGGACTGCTCTGAAACTGAACCTGGAGTAACTCCAACGTGAGCTATTGATCTAACTTATCATGGATCTGATAGCTTTGTAAACTTTGTTTACATCTTTGGGTTAGCCATTTTGCAGTTCATCAACCCCATGAACCTACTGCCTTGTGGCAAATGTGTCCTCCACTAGGGCCACCCTCTCCAACTGTATGCACATTGTATGCCAATTCCATCTAGCCTGTCAGCCTACCTCTGGGATGCTACCCGCTTCTTTCTCTCCCAGTGGTGCCACTGTGTTCTCTCTCCAGGAGGGCACTGCAGACACAGAGCAGAAAACAGGACAGCTCAGTCCGACTGCAGGATACGGCACCCAGGTCTTTTAGGAGCGTCAGTGAGGAGATGTTCAGATCAACCACTGCACAGCCCCTGAACTACTCGTGGCGAATTAAGTAACAGCTGTTAGCTTGTTTACCCACTCAAATGTTAAATAACAATGAGGGTCTGGGGCCATGACAGGACAAATTTGATTTCATAGAGCTGTTTTTGTTTATCACTGTGGAACATAGCCTACAGCTAGAACAATCAACAGTGATTAGCTGTCAACTAGTAGCTTTGATGCTAATAGTGACAATTAATTACTCTGTCTGTCTAGGTGTGGTAGGTCAGTGGTAAGGAAACCCACCATCGACGGTGTCCTCTTGGGTGGGGGAGGAATCACAAGTGGGTGGTGGCTGCCAGCAACACAGGTACATGTCAGTGGTGGCCAGATAGGGGAGCTTGCTCATCTGTTGTGCTGACGCCGCATCCTCCATGGATTTGGGCGAGCTCTGCAGGCTGAAAGCTTCCCGCTCCGCATCCTCCTCTTCCTCTCCCTCAACATCTTCATCGTCCTCGTCTTCCTCCTCTTTGAAGACGACAACTTTCTGGGGAGGGGAGCGGGGACCACAACCACGACGAGACCGGCCAACTCGAGGCTCTTGACACAAGAAGCGTCTACATGAAGATGGGAACAGGCACCATCAATTAGTTGATTTTTTTTATTTACATTAAAACCACACATACTGTAGATAAAAAAGTGCCACTAAGTGTAATTTATCAACCTCTGCCCATACTATGTGTGCTACATATGAGTAGAGCAAGAGCAGAATCACTGTTTGGGGTGAACATGTAAGTCCACACTAAAGCACTGGCAGCATGTTTTGACCTCATATTTCATATATATTTTAAGCTCAATCAATAATGTTATATTTCAATTACAAATATGATGCCTTATCAATTTAGACAAATGCAAGAGATTTGCCATCCCATTTGCTGGTCAAAGCTGACTCTGGTCCAAGATTGATAATAGGAATGCTTGGTTCTGTGTTTGCCAGGGCTTAAAGTCTTTGTTGGATCCAATTGTTACATTGCAAGGCGTCTGATTAAACAGCTACAGCTGTACACAAGACTAATTAAAGGCGCTCTAAGCGATGCTGTTTCACATCACTTCTTGTTGACGTTCGAAGTATTGTTAAACAAAACGGAGGATAGCTCCAGAGAGGGTTCAAGCGTTGTAAGTTATAGCTCACTCCTCCCCCTCCCTCCCATGCCTCCCGAAAGACTCGTGAACCTTGTAGTTTATTGGCTGGAACACTGTAATGTTTCGTTTTCGTTTGTTATGCTAGGTTTGCCCACTGTGTTTTGCTGCCGTTTGTGGAGCCAGGGCTGTCTACAGAGACCGCATTTTTTTACAGTGTGTTCAGGGGACAGGCAGCTAGCAGATTGTGAGGAGATGTTTGCTGTATGTAACAACACATGTTTTAGTCCTAAAAACGTGTCACATCGCTTAGAGCACCTTTAAAGAAGTACTGTATGCTACGGTATGCCACCAGCCCCCCAAAGTGACGAAAAGACTGACTGAACACTGAAGGTGGGTGGTGCCATTTTCTTAACCCGCATTGGATGTCAAACCCTGATTGGCAGGTTTTATGCAAATATTAGTACTGAATACAAAATTTCAAAACATTTGTACAATGTCCACAAAAATTTGATTGGCATCCTAAGTTCACAGCATCCTTCACCTTTTGTGTCCCTTGCTCCCCCTGCCCATATATGGCTGTTTAGGGATGTGCTGGCTTCGCTGGGACAGCCCTAGCCCTTCTGGTGACTCTGGTAGGGGCTCTGACTGATTCCGCCGCATGGATGTTGATGGCGTCAAAGGGGAATGTGACTCCGTTTTTTTCACTGTTTGCTGCAGCCTTCGCTCCATGCGCTCGATGCGTGCCATCAACTGCAGCATAGCAGAGCATCGATGATGCATGGGACAAGAACAATAAAACGTGTGTCAGTGCAGTCATGAAGTCTTACTTTAACAGTCTAATATTAAGTGTTAGCGTTAAAGTGTAAATGTGTAAAGTGTGTATTCCTGTGACAATAAATGGTTAACATAAAAATATTCCAGAAACTAAGCAGGGGTTTTTGAGTGGTGACAACAATGGTTGCTCAGAATTGCTTCAAAATGTTTTGAAATATATTATTATGTATGTATTATGTATGTTATCATTATGTAGTGTTGTAGAATATCTAGATATGTACTGGCTAGCAGCTAACATGGATTGCAGAAAGTTTGTTGGCAAACACACCATCTCTTTCTCCACCTTCAGCTCGTCGATCTCATGGTTCTTGGACTGCAACTGCTGTTGTTGCTGTTCGATGAGTTCAAGCTGCAGCAGCAGGATCTGACGGATGCAGTTGGTCTGTGCAGTGCCGTGGTTTGGGCCCTTGCGGACATTTCTCCTCTTACCCTCAGGGCAAAGCTCAGGAGAGGGTAGCGGCAAGCCCCCCAGGAGCTCTCCCAAACCCACAGCACCCCGGACGTTGTCCGCCTCACGTGGCTGCTTGCTGCCATTTGACACTACAGGGTCCATCTTACCCATACTCTTGTTGGCGTGTCCAAATAGTGATTTGCTTTTCACTGAGATTCCCTCGCCCCCCATCTGCTTGCAGGAGGGTGTCGGGGCACCAAAGCTACCCAAAAGCCTGATGTGCCTGTCCCCAAAACCAAGAGACTGCCCTGACCTGCACGCAAACGTCCGTTTGGGGCCTCTGGCTTTGTTGCGGAGGACAGGCCCACTGGTTTGCTGTAAGGTGTCAATCAAGTTGGGGAGAGTGTGGATGAAATGACGAGTGTCTTCCTCCTGGCCCGCAAAGAAATCCTCAACTGCCGCTTTAGTTAGGCCAAGGTCAAGTGTTCCTGCATCCAGATGAAGGCCTCCACTTGTTAACAGAGTGGATCTCATAGTTGAGTCAAAACACCTGCTCACCACCAGCACCTTGACTGGACTCAAAAAGTAGGCAGAAAATCACTGGATGAGTGCAAACCCCCTCCGGGGTCCATTTCTATTCCTGTAGAGATGATTGGAAAAAGCAATACTGTTTGTTATTTTCCTCATCCTCATCAGCAGCCCCCCAGTAAGAGAATATATTCTATAAAGTGAGTGCCAGGGCAACTTTGGCCCACAAGTTCAGGCCAGTCGGCCCCTTATGATGACACTTCGATTTTTGGTGGAGACGTGATGACGTAATGGTTGAGGGCGGGTTGACCGAAATCAAAACAATCGTACTTTGAACACTATTCTCTGTACAACGTCAACATGTTGCACCAAGCAATAAGGTGTAGGTTTTTAGTGCAAAATGCATTTCCTTGAATTTACATTAAGTCGACCGCGCCACACATCTGAACGGTAGGAAACGGCTGAACTGTTTCCAGCTAACTTTAGCAACATCTCTAATGAAATTACATGGCAGGCTAACATCAACGTAACGTTAAGCTACATTTTTAGCTTCATTCAAATCCGGGAAGCCAAACTAGTAACACCCCAGCTAAGGTGTACACTATGTTTATTGAAAACATGAAGTGCTAGCTTTATAACCTTTTTGAGACAAAGCCGTTTACAAATTATGACAGCTAGCCGCTAGCGTACGCTACTTTGGGACGTATGCTACGACACACTTTAACCACCGAAACGTAGACGTTAACATGGACCCTATGCTTGGCCTGATGTTTACTGGCTGGTTGCGAGCTTAGCAATTGACAAACAGCTATTATACAGTAAAGAGCGCAGTTAAACAGTAAGTTACCGTCTCTACCATCTGTTGGGTCTATTTAGCACACTATAGCATAACCTAAACTGCAACCAGCTGGCTAGCATGTCTGTCCTCCATTTTAGATCTACAGGAAAACAATGACAGTCTCTTGAACTAGCAGTGCTTCTTTAGCAGTAAAAGAGTCATAGTGACGCCATTTTAGAGTTTGCAATATTTTCAAAGTAATTACTGATATAGGCGACATGTTGGGTAGATAAAACATCACACTATTCAGTCTGAACTTCTCTATTTAAATTTCCCATGTCCCCGCCCGAACTCACCTATCTCCGTCATGCCCTAGTTTCGGATATTCTTTAAAATACAATATTGTGCGCATGCGCTTGACCTTCAATCCAAATTTAGGCTCTTCTTGATTAGATACATTTATCTAATGTCTTAAACTAAGATCTGCTTAAATAAATTGGTCTAAAGGAACAACCGCGTCAGACATTTATAGTGAGAGAAATGTGTCTCATATACATACTTTTTTTGCTAACTAGTGACATTAAGTTTTTAGCCTAATTTTTGTTTTGAAAACAAGCTTGCCTTGGAGAGAAAAATGGTCGCGGTGCCAGTGTGTAACGTCGATAGGCTTTGACTACATAGCATGTCACAAATAGTCAAGACATGTGCTTTTGACAATTAATAATACTTAATGATGAGCGACGTTTCTGTAGGCTACGTATTAGTGTAACATTTTAAGAAATCTTTAAGCAAAAACCGGCCTGACTTACCAAAGTCCTATTAAATAGTCCCTGCTAACACTGATTAATGCAGTACTATCGCATCGTCGACACTAGAGGGAGCAGTGGATTAAAGATTCCTGGAACATAGTTCGTTCCCTGGAAAGTCAAAGCTTTGGGAAGTTTGTATTTTATATAATTAACCAATTTTTCTATTTTTAAATTCTTTTTTATGGACAGACAGCTCTGGCTCCATAAAATGAGGAACCAGGGACCCCTCATTGAGCAGCATTTTTGTAAAGACCGCCTGTAAACGCAATTGTAATGTTGATTCTGACCATATAATGCATTAGAAGTATTGACACACATATGAATTATGATAATGTGACATTAATACTGGCAGGAATAATGACCAATGACTGGGCTCTACTGCTCTACCTATGAGAAACTTTTTGCAGACCTCTGTAGGCTAATAATATGGGTTAATAAGTAGCCTAATAATAGGCTAATAGTAGCCTAATCAAAAATGAAATGAGCTTAGTAAAGTTGTTTAAGATCATCACTACAAATGTTCTTTATTGTCTTACCCATTTTTGCCATGGCTGGATTACCATGTTAAAACAACACCGAGAAGCACTGGACTGGACTCACATGTCACAGCCGCTCCTCGAGATGTTTACACTGGCAAATGACCTCCGTTACCCGCTGACTTGATTTTTTTTCTCGCGAAAATGGAGCGCTAGCTATGGCCTACGCCCAGTCGACTGATCTACATCCATGGTGCTGCCGTCGTAAGAGAGCCCCCTCACGTGGACCGGCCGGGTGACCGCACACACCCGCTGCAGTGTTTGGTGACGACACTCCCACATCACGCTCCCAGGCGCGTAGTGCACCGTTCTCAGTACCGAAGAGCTCACATGGAGCACGGGGATTCACAACAGCTGCCTTTAAATATGAAGGCGAGACCACGTCGATATACACATCGAGTAGGCTAGGCTACAGAAGCTTTGTAAGATGTAGGCTACAGATTGGCTGCGGCAGGTCTAAATTTGGCTATGTGTGAACGTTGAAAACCTGATGCGCGGTGGGCACTGTTTTAACAAGACAAACACTGGTTGCGACTGCGCATCTAGCAATCTAGCTTATATGATCACATTCAATTTAAAAATTTTCTACAGAACCATATTTTAAATATTTAGGACAGGAATCGGTGATCAGCGTCAATGACAGGAGCGCTGTTTTTCCGTGGAGTCACGCGGACAGTAGGTTAGGAGACATTTCAGCTTTGGACGTGACCTACATTCTTGGAGTTATGAACCTTTTGTGTATGCTAACTTTCGAATGTACTGATGCAAAAAAAAACATGCTAAATGGCCATTGCAGTTCACTTGAAACCACATTAACATAATATTTTTTTTGCGCGCGCCGTGATTGCCTTAAGTAATTAATTGTCATGTCATTATGGGGGCTGCTAAATACAACTAATATTTGACATATATTTACTTGCTATGCTTACACAGCTGACGTTAGCCAAACACTGTATGTGCTATGTAGGCTACGTACTAGCACCACTAAGGGAACTGCCTATTTCAACATAGGCACTACAAGCGCCACAGTGACCGACCCACTGCGAAACTAAACAACTCTGACTGTACAGAGAGGCACGCGGCAATAAATGCGCGATCACGACGCTTGGTTTTTCTCACGAGGACAGACACGGGAACTGGTGTCTCGTCTGATAGCTAGGGTATTGAATCAGCACGCGGGGGAACGGTCTGGCATATCTCCCGTTATGATGCCCCGGGACAATATCAATGCATGTTTTTGTTCTCTGAGTCACGCAGACCTGTGACCTGATATATTTTACATGATGCACTGTGTATTAGGCTCATTAGTGATATGCTCAAAACTCTACTCCTATTTTTATCGCCACTATCCAGAGCATCCTGCACTGGAGGGAATCTTGATAACACTAATATTTTACAAATCTGTGTAGGCTACTTTCAGCAAGGCCTCCCAGTGTGCTATAAAGTAGCCTAAACGGCAAGTTCAGTTCAATTTTGCTACGGTTCCCATTCATTCCGACGTGACGTATCGTATTGCAACGATTTGTCACTCAAGGCACATGAGTCTATTACATGTGCATGCCGTAAACGTGACTTTAACTGGGTGATTCTTTATGATCTAGTATGTGCTTGAAATAATCACACGTGTAACCTGTTACTTTTGACAGAGTTTTTTGCTTTGCTGCGCCCTGCCGAAAATAATTCCAATGTCTCCAAAAGTCACACGTCAGGCGGATGACCACCATAGGGAAAGGGATGATTAACTTGAACTTACTTACTGATCGGGAATATGATCAGCATGCGCGAACACGCGCGCTGCCACCAAGGCTAGTAGCGTGCTGATTAAACGTGAGGAAAACGCCACTCACTTATCCACCAGAAAAGCTATTATCCGATGGCCTTGATCCCACTGTCAACATTTCGTGCAGGGTGAGACATCCGTGTCTCAAACGTGCCAGACCGAGTGACATTGTAGGCAGGGTCGGTTTGGCGCATGGTCGCATTGCAGCGCTTTGATTTTTTTTCCAAACATGTACTTTGCACAGTGTAACATTGTGGAAATCTTTCACAATCATGTGCATTTGCTTTTGAGATACCCAGCTGAATCAATGCGTTGTAAATAACCCAATGATGAAAAGCACAAGCCAATTTTGCATTCATATTCAAGTGTGCCACCTGGTGCCCGACTGAGTGCTAAAATTAGATTCACATGTGCGCCTGACTGGATTGTGTTCTGATCTACAAAACCATTTTGATTGGCGCTATGTCGGGCAGTCGAGGGAGTGTAGACATACATGTGTACAAAAGTCCCCCGAATTTATCCAAGGCTGTGTTTATGAGCTGCTTTTTTTGTAGGAAGGCCTTTGTTGAATTTTGTTTTGCCATTTGACTCTCCCCTTGTCCCTATATTCTGGAGGCGTGAATTTAGTGGGGAGTCAGAAAAATGATCTGTTTTTTTTTTCCTAAATGTAGCTTCCTTGAACCGTTTTACCAGGTTTCCTTACCCTACTGTTACAAGAAAAAAGTGCAATGTCTTAAAAGGTCTACCACATATTCATTTTGCATAGGCTGGAATTTAGTCTCTTCAATAATCTGGAAAATAATCTCTCATGTCAGGTAGTGCAAGAAAGTCCCTGATATAGTTTTCAATATCCCATCATTATTTCAGTGAAATTATAGTTCCATGTCATATCAGAATATTGTCATAATTGTAGTACACTTATCTTAGTACACTCTGCACCTAGTGAAGAGTCAAGTTGTAATTGAACATATATAAGTCACTTTTGAGCAAGAGATTGAAGGTCAAACTAAGGTCAAACTTATTTGTTTTACTTGTGTACAATAGAAAGGAGGGATTATTCTTTATTTTACTTCCCAAATGGTGTTTCTCTTTAAATCATGCAGGTTCAGTTCAGGTTGATTTAAATCCAGATTTTAAGAATCAAATGCACAATGAATCAAAAATGCATTGTGCAAGCTGAAACAGCTTTGACATCTTTGTTACAGATGTTTATTACAGACTTTGTTACAGATGTTTATTAAATACTTTGATACAGACCTGTGAAATTCTCCACATTAGGGATTTAAATTATTAGGGATACTTTTGTTGTGCTGTCAGACGTGTATGTCGGATAGATGTCAAGATAGCAGATCACCAGCCCAGGAGAGATGAGAGGAGAGAGTTTCAAAAAGTAATATGTTTAACTTAATGAGTAAAGTATGTCCTGGACATTGCTGAATGCCTATGTGAAAAGCAGCAAATCCATGATCCATAAAGAGGTGTAAACCAACAGATAATATAGACACTTGTTCATGTTTTGGAAACATGGTCTCTGCATTTTACACAATCATGAATTAATGAGCATAGATCATGGAGAACATAAAGTGAAGCACAAACAGCAGCACCCAAGGAGCAGCAAGGGGGCAAGTTTATTTTTTTCTACTTTTGTAAACCATCAATCAATGCCATCAATAGGTGTACTGAAGAGACCCAAGAGACCTATGTTTCAACTGACAATATATTCTGCAGAAAGCAAACATACAAAATCCATGGCATTTTTATATATTTTTTTTCTCTGTAGCCTAGTAAGTGGTGCTACATCACACATGGCTGTTTGATGCAGTTTAAAAAAACTGAACTCAGAAGTTGGCAGCAGTATAGCATTTGCAGCCAACTTGAATAGTCTATAAGCTGATGGCTTACTTAACAAGATATGAGGCAAAATAATTCAATGCATCATAATAATATAATAGGCCTATTGATAACCTATAATTATATTTTTATAAATTATGACTGGCTACTTTGTGAAACCAGAGGAGTAATGCAGAAAATCTAACTGGGGGTAGGGGCCTACAGAGTGCCCTCACTTCCTGGAATAATAGAAAAATTAGGCTATACCTTACTTCATAAATATTAGGTATTCTTTTATGAAATTAAATTGGGCCTAACCCACCAAAAAAATCCCCAACACCTCTGTATGAAACATTGACAGAAAAAGTAGGCTAACCTATTTTTAGACAGTTTAATTTTCAAGGTGTGTTGTGCATGTACAGGTGGTCTTGTGTGCCTCTTTTAGGGAAAAAAATCGAGCGCCATTAAAGTCCCAGCCTATCCCTGTTTGTAATAATAAGATCAGAAAGTTGACTTCTGTAACCATCTCAGCTGTGGTGCAATTATATGGCATTCTATTTTTCCCCTTTGTCAGTGTATAAAAACACTACAAATCCCACAATCTCCTCAGTACACGTGCGCGGGGGTTTTAAAAGAACACTTCAATGTCTTCTCAAGAAAAGTGTGTCACTGGGGCACGAGGCACTCCCCGAGGGTCACATGGTCCCGTTTTAAGCAACGTGCAAGCGGCAAGTGGTTGCGCCTGCGCACAGGTTCGCATGTTCATGAACGAAGCTAGCTGAGCAAAACCGGGCCGACTTCTAACTGTAGATCAGAGCGACATAGATAGAGAGAGTGACAGCAAGGACGTATCATAGTCTCATGCTTTCTTTCCCTTTACCTCTGAAATAGAATGAATTACGTCTTGAGACGTTTTTATTCAGAGTTGTGCTTTTCGTTTTTTAGCGTAGAATTTTTTTCTATTGCCCACATTTTTTTACTTTAATGAAGTTATTATTAGGTAAATAAATAACAGAGACTTTAGAATGGCATGGCTGTAGCAGAGAACTGATATTGGTAAATACGGCATCTGCTATATTGTGAAGAGTATAGTCGGAGGTAGAGTACTGCATCCTCGTTTTCGATTGAATACTTTCTTCTATCATTACCTGTATGACTCTTTTGGACCTTAAGATGACTACGACAATGGACACGAACAACAATAGCACAGGTAAGGTATGCATAGGTATGTTAATTTCAGTCGGTGTTTGTAATATGAGATGATGTTTTAATTTGCGCACCTGGTGTCAGGTCCCCGTCCCGTAACGCTGAGGGATCAGTGATGTAGCCTATTAAATGATTTTTAAGGAGTGTGCGGAATGTGAGTATGTCATGTATGGGTGCAGATAGAAGTTTAGTGGGACTTGGCACACTTCACAGTGCAACAGCAAATCTCACTCATCACTGTTAATAATATTAATCCCGTGGTGGTTCATGGGTCCCCATATCACCATCTTCATGTCACCACCTTTCGCCCCAAACTTTACGTGTTTCTTATAAAGACAACTGAATCTCTGTATGGGGTATTGTGATAGACGTTTCTGATAGTAATTGTTCCCATTGTGTTGTTTCTTTATTTTTTTTAGTTTATCTCATCCTATGTATAACTATGTCACAACAACAATTCGATCAGATCACATCTCAGATTTCTGGTGTAAATTTGTTCTGCATAACCAGTTAAGTGTTCTTGTTAAGGACGCTGTATCTGTGTTTGATTTGTTGTGCTATCAATGCCATCACGGGGTTAAAACAAACTGTTCCAAAAGAGTATGGGGGAACTGGGTCATGACAGCAAAGTCAGGTGTACGGACACCCCGGTGATGCGAATGGCGGCGCATGTCCTTGCTTGGTTCACATGGCCCGCAGAATCTAGCCATGTGCGTTTTGTTTTCATTCTAGCTCTCCACCTCTATCCATTGGTAAATGCACGCCGTCATTACATAATCGCCCTTTGCCGTTCATATCCGTGACACAGCGTCAAGAGCCACGTGTGCGAAGCGATTGGCTTGTGGCTGAATAGTTACCACTGACATAGATGTAACCCTAAAAACTGAGTTTGATTCGAAAGTGGGACATGAAATTGATCTGAACTGAACTGAACTGTTTTCCCCCCCTCTTAGCGGTACCTTCCTGTTTAGCTGTATTCGATGTATCTGGTCTAGGTTTGGGAGGCTTATCAAGAGTTTTGTGATAATGAATTTTGAATGAGGTTTTATGAAATTATTGTAAATAAAATCATTAGTAGGCTAATTTATAACATCAAAAACATATATTAGGCCTATGCAATCGTTCATTTTATGTCATTAAATTATTTACATTATTGACATAATGTAATGGCCTTTCAACAGCAATAAAAAACTGCATTGCGGTGTTTATGTAGGCCTGTTCTTTTCGGAAGGAGATACAGCCTACTGTATTCGAGGTGTGGCAGAGGTGGAACGTGCATCTAGGCTACGAGTAGAATGGGCGTTCCGTAGGCGGGTCTTAGACTCCAGGTCTCGTTGACTAGCCTTATGTCTATAACGCACGTGGAGTGAGGGCGTGATTCTGTGTAAAGCCCACAGAGGCTGCTCACGAAACCAACACGGGTTTCCGATTTGGTATTTTTTCCCCACTTAGCAACAGTTAGTGGGCAGGACAATAGTTTTTTTTTCCTGATTATGCATTTCAAGAATAAACAAGATTAATGAGCTGACAAATTGTACGAAAGGAACACAGCCGGCATCGATCTTAGAATATTGGAAATCTTTGTGCAGAATCTGTTGTCAGAATAGTATAATGTGTTTTCTTTTAAGAGAAAGATCCCGTGTTCAGGAGATTTATAGATGGAAGGCATTTGCATGCAGGCTATTGGAAGTGATGTTGGGGGCTACACCTGACACAGTGACCCTATGACTTTTTGTGCTACAAAGTTATGCAATCCCTTCAGGGCTGCCTCACCATCCAACTTGGAATGGTTTAAGTACATCATAGAACAGACAAAACATGTCCTGGAACTAGAAATGGCTGCTGGGTGTTTTCCAACTAGTAATGGCATTTTAAGTGCTGTTCTAGATACTTCATTTTGTCCATTTGCATTTTTCACATGAGTTATTAAGTACTGTAAATAAAAATTGTCTATAATTTTCTAAAAAAAAAAAAAAAACTTTCTATGTTAGTTTAATTTTCCCTCGTTTCACTTATTTTATTCAACACAGATTCAGAGTTTTACAATGTTAAGATGATGTAAGATTGATATGTTTGAGTTTATATTTTGCTTTAGTAGACCTTTGGACACACGCACACACACCCATATGGAAAAATGCAGTAAATTTCAGTGCAGTACAGGCATACTGCATCATTCATTGATTCTCATTCAGAAATGCCTTACGCGTAAATAGATAAACTGGAAGGCACACTATTCAGTTCTCTCTCTCTCTCTGACTGAAAGGTTTTAGGACTCAAGTAAGACATACACATAATACAAGAAATGCCACCAAGGGCAGAGTGTCCTGGTGTACACAAGCAGGTACAGGTGGCCTGCTGCTGTGGTAACGTGATCTGAGCAAAAGAGAGGGAGTGAGAGCAGCATGCACGGAGGAGGCATGCCATGGTAACAGCCAACATCCAACATCAGTCAGAAGGATTAGGGCACAGGGAGTGGGTGGGAGGGAGCGAGAGAGAACGGGAGAGGGTGTGAGAGAGAGAGAGAGAGAGCGCAGATGAGAGAATGAGGAAGTATAAACAACAGATTCGTAAAGAGGTGGAGTCTGGGGGGGGGCAGTGGCAGTGAGGGGAGAGACTTGTTGAGGGAGTGAGGAGACGCTTGTTGACACCGAACTGCCAAGGCAGGTGACATGGCCATATGTGAGGCGGGTGTGCATTGACGCATGAACTCACGTGTCTGTGCCCACACATGCCAGACTGGCTTTTCTAGCGAGCTAGGCAAGGACCACCCAGGATGACTAAAAGCAAAGGCCAGTCCTCCGTTCCTGTCTGTATGGGTTGCACGGCGGGACAAAACCCCGCTGGGAGTCCTAAAGTGACAGCTAAAGCAGTAGTGGAGCTTCACAGTTGGGTGCTGCAGCAACTTTTGTTTTCTAAAGTCTTTCTTGTACGTAGCTGTTTCTAGAAAGCACTCTTGTTTTCCTAGTGCTCCATCTTCCTGGATATCCTCCAGGAAACACTTGTGCCCCTCCCCCTTACTACCTCCCCTACATGTTGCTATGGCTCCATCTGTGCTACTCTGGCTGCATAAGCAATTGTGGGAACATTTGGAGCCTTGGCACAGTCGTGTCTTAACCGCCACACAGTTTTGGAACTCTGGGCATACTCCTAAAGTTCTGCTTAGTAAGTTCTGTCTGTCTAAAACAGAACCCTGTATGTAGTATGGAAAATCATGTGGTGGTTTGGTGGTGAGCTAATGTGTTTGTTTTTCTTCTCTCCTCCTCTTTCCCAACACCAGGGGGCGTCATTTCGTACATCGGTTCCTGTGGCGGCTCCCCAAACCGCACCAGCCCGGTGTCCATGTACAGCGAGAACTCGAACAGCAGCTTGCAGTCGCTGTCCCAGCCCTGCTTTGGCTCTTGCTTCCCGCCCTCTCCCAACGGCTCGCATGACTCCAGCCGCATGTACACCAGTGCCAGCAGCTCCAGCTCCAGCTCCTGCAGTTCCAGCTCGGGCTCCGGCGAGGATGGGAACTCGTCCAGCTCAGGAGGCTCCCCCAGGGGCCGCGAGGACGCCAGCAGCGCTCGCTCCTCGCCCAGCAAGTCTGTGGCCAGCCTCACCAGTAAGTATGGATGGGGATCCCCTGAGAAATGGAGTGTGGATAGTGTGAGTGAACGAGACTGTGTGTGTCTGCGGGAGGGATACGTGGGGGAACACACTCAGAGTGTGAATCTGCCACCTCCTCTATCTGTCACTTACCAACAAAGAACTGTTGGCATGACCATAATGTGTTAGGATGGCAAAAAATGTGTGTGGTGTAAATGAATGTGTTCCTGTGTGTGTTTCCCACAGAGCTCAACGGCATGGTCCTTCTGTGTAAGGTGTGTGGCGACGTGGCTTCGGGATTTCACTATGGTGTCCACGCCTGCGAAGGATGCAAGGTATTTGAATCTCAATGCCACCCTTAAACCCTTTAGGTTTCTCTGGTGTCTAGAAAAAAAAGCCATCAGTACATTGTGCAGTGTTGCAGTTCTTTCATGGACACTTGTTTTGCCTTCCGTTGTCAGGGTTTCTTCCGACGCAGCATCCAGCAGAACATCCAGTACAAGAAGTGCCTTAAGAACGAGACCTGCACCATCATGCGCATCAACCGCAACCGCTGCCAGCAGTGCCGCTTCAAGAAGTGTCTCTCAGTGGGGATGTCTCGTGATGGTGAGTGCTTGAATGAAAATTCATGGCTGAACAACCACCACTAATGAAGACCACAATACATGCTAGACTTTACACTAGAGACAACTCAATGTCTTGGTTGCTGCAAATGAGGGGGGAAGTTTTAAAAATGGAAATGGAGGGTCGATTATTGCTAAGTGGCGTGTTGAGTTTAACTGAGTGTATTTAATGTTTTGCAGCTGTCCGCTTCGGCCGCATTCCCAAGCGCGAGAAGCAGCGCATGCTTGCCGAGATGCAGAGTGCCATGAACAACATGGTGAACAACCAGCTGCAGAGCGAGTTCCAGTTAGCCAGCATCACCTCTACTACCTCATCCTCTGCCTCTTCCACCTCCTCATCGTCCTCCTCCTCCTCCTCTTCCCCATGCCCGGGCCTGACAGTGGCTGCCAAGCCACAGCCTCCAGCCATCCCTCAGGGCCCCTCTCACTCACCTCCGGCCCCCACCCTGCCCTCCCCCTCCGCCCAGCCACCCTCTCAGAGCCCCCCCATGACCATTGACCCCCTGCCCCCCAAGTGCCCCAGCCCAGGCGTGGACCACACCATCTCAGCCGTCACACGGGCGCACCGGGAGACCTTCGTCTACGCGCACGATAAGCTTGGCTCGCAGCACAGCCTTAAGCTTGACAACTGGAGCGGCAACTGCTGCACGGCCGGGTACCACCTCAATGGCCGCAACACCATTTATCACCATGAGAACAACACTGCTCGGCAGCAGCAGAACGGCTATGAGGTGTCACCTGACAACAGCCACTACCTTCCCCCTGCCACCTCAGACCAGCAGCAGCAACAAGGGGCACTTCCGCACCCCAACAACAGTCATCGGGTCCACAACAGCAACCTCATGGGGTCACATCAGGGACCACAGCTCACCGGCGCCTCCCAGGGGCAAAACTGCCCATGGAAAAACCGCAAGAGCATCCTACTGGTGAGTTTACAAAAACAGCCTTTGCTTTGAAAATGACTGTGAAACTCATGTACTCTCTCATATACTCTAAAAGTGATTCAAGTGTTGCTGACCAGTACCTTTCTCCTTGTGTCGTGCTCCAACAGGCTTGTCCAATGAACATGAACTCTCAGGCGCAGTCTAGTAAGTCTGCTCAGGAAATCTGGGAAGACTTCTCCCTCAGCTTCACTCCTGCTGTACGTGAGGTGGTGGAGTTTGCCAAACACATCCCTGGGTTCAGCACACTATCTCAGCATGACCAAGTCACCCTTCTTAAGGCAGGCACCTTTGAGGTGAGTCTCACAGCAGATTCCTTTAAAAAAAAAAAACAACATACATATGTAGTGAGCATATCCAACACCTCCGTCATACTGATCTTTAACCACTTTTTCATTCTCTCATCCTGCAGGTGCTCATGGTGCGCTTTGCTTCATTGTTCAACTTCAAGGAGCAGACGGTTACCTTTATTTCTGGCACCACCTACAGCTTGGAGGCCCTGCGCTCCATGGGAATGGGGGATCTGCTGGGCGCCATGTTTGACTTCAGTGAGAAGCTCTACTCTCTGGACCTCTCTGCGGAGGAGATGGGCCTCTTCACCGCTGTGGTGCTCGTCTCAGCCGGTGAGTGGGACAGTTGTAGACAACAATGACATTGCTGAAGGATTTGCAATTGCCAATCTAGGACAGACATTCAGAACATCCTGATTGATCGGTTGGCTTCTGATAACCTTTAAAATACTAGTATACATAGAAGTATATTTTCAGTTGTTACTTTAAAACAGAAAAACCAGAGAAAGCAGGGTTGAACTGACCGTATTTTTCATCTCTCATCCTCTTCAGACCGTTCTGGAATCGAGGATGTGAACGCTGTTGAGATGCTTCAGGAGAGCCTTATCCGAGCTCTCCGAAGTCTGGTCAATGTTCCAGGGGATGCTTCCCGTTTCACCAAGCTGCTGCTCAAGCTGCCTGACCTGCGCACACTCAACAACATGCACTCTGAGAAGCTACTGTCCTTCCGTGTGGACGCATGAGGTGGCCTCCAGAGACAGATGCAGAGGAGAAGAGCCAAGAGGGCTTTCTCTTCTGAAGAGATGGCTGCCGCCACCCAGCAACTCCTCAGCTGTACCGTGTGCACGCATGGGAGATGGGGGGTGGGAGAAAAGTGCTAGACCACCACACATGAGAGGCTGAAGCAGAGAAGTTGGGATCAGTTTGACGTCTCGCTTCCATGCGGTCTCCTGAAGAACAATACACGATGCAGCTAATTATGAGAAGTAATATCCATCCTCTATACAGATACAGAAGGATCAATCAGTCAGTGACTGCAGGTGACTTGATTTTTCTCGGTGAGAAAAAGGCTTGTGCATCCTTACACTTCCAAAATGATTTTACATCAGTGGTTCATTCCACAATATCATGGACCTCTCCCATCTTGTGTGACAATGGGACATTTTAGGACCCTTCCTGTTGTAGTACAAGAAGAAGATGCATGTACTGGTTTGGAATGGGTTGCTGCAGACTGAGAGCATAAACACAATCAGAAAATCAGATATCTGAGACCAGCGGGACCCTCTTCTTAAAGGGGTCGATACAAAACCAGCTTTGAAATCTGCTCTACCAGACCTATAGGTTCATGTTATTAATGTGCATCACTTTATTTGGTCTGTTTTATCAATGCAGTATGTACACATTCGTATTGGTGAATGTATATATACACACATGCACAGAGTACACTACAACTCTGACACTGTAAAAATGTACATAGGCAAATAAATATATATATATATGTGTCTGTGTGTATATATGTATACTTATATATATATATATGGATTTAAATGTATACAAATAAATACTTGAAGATACTTAAAATCTGTAATATATATATTTTTTGTTAAGATGAACTGCTAAAAGTGCAGACTTTTTTGTGTGGGCACAAATGTATACGGTTCAAAATGGAGTGCTTATTACTGAAGAATATTCAGACATGTATTTCTAATACGTTCTATGTTATAAAGACATTTAAAAGAAAACATATTTTTTGCCATCTCTGTGTATCATTTTGCCTTTTTAATTTGATCAGTAGTAGATTGTATTATTAGTGTCTAGGACAGGTTGTTTTGTCAGGAGCACCATGGGGCGGGTGGGGGGTTTGGGGGGGGGAATGATTTAAATCTAATTCAGATTCAGTTATGGGATTTCAGTGCTCAGGGGTGCCCCCCTGCCTTGGGTTTCTGGGATACTTACTTAACCCAACAACTTTGTTCAAATGGCTCCTATATAATACATGAAAAATGGCCAAGGGACCTGGTGAAATGCAGTACTTCTCAAAGTCAGTCACTGTGCTATGCTAGAGGGAAGAAGACAGATAAGCTAAAAAGCAAAGGGTAAAGCCTGATGAAGGGACAGGCTACTGAATGTTATGTCTTATGCCTGAACAAGATCTAAAAAAATGTGGGCAATCACAATAAGCTTTTGTGTATGTTACACAAAATAAGACTTGCATGTGTTCAACTGTACTCCAAAATGTCTATTTTCATAAAGCACTACCCAGTGTGCATTTTATCCATTTGTACAACCATAAATATAACATATACAAAAAATAAAATATGATGTGACAACAGAGTGTGTCGCAGTTGTGTTTTGATTTTTATTTGTCTGTAGGCAAGACAAAAACTGGAGTGTTTCAAGGTTGAGAATATTTTGTCAGTCACAACAAGATGTATTTAGAAATTTGCTCAGAATAGCTTGCATTTTGGTAGTGGTAAAGCAAACTCAAAAGTGAAGTGAATTGGCTAAAACTGGTGTGAACATTTTACAAAAACAGTAACTGCCCACCAACCCCACACATTGTGAGCACAATCCTGATGTGTTTTCATCACACATTCTTGTCAGCCTAGCTTCAATCACCCCTGGATCAGTAACAGAACCTGACAAGATTGCCAGAGAGCATACACTTCCCTACCAGCAACCCCCTACCCAGAGAGAAGAAACATTATATAGCATATAGTCTGGCCACTTCCTGGAGAGTGTCAGCAAAGCACCAAGCACATGGCCAAAATATAGGTCAAAGTGCCCACATAACCAACTTCACGGTCACTTTTTGATTGGCCCGCATATGAGAAGCTCGAGCAACCAGACCAGCCAATCAGCTACCAGCTCTAGTGGAGAGAGAAAAACAGTGAGATGGAGAGAATGAATAGGGAGGGAGGGGGATTGATAGTGAAAGGAGAAAACGACTGGCTTCAGATCTAATAAAAGGGTCCAGTTTAGAGTGTGTCTGGTATTTAGGGGGACCTATTTACAAATATTGTAAACTTTACTAAAAGTAGGAAACAAAGGCTTATGAAACAGAAACCAACCATAAAGTAGGTCTCAGGAAACGGTTTGTGTTACCTAACCTTGTTATGTCAGTAGTTATGGTGCATGCAAGAATGCAACAGGTTTGAGCCAAGGAACCCTTCAATGTCTGCACTAAACTCCTCCTAATATTCTAGCAGTCCGTCATGGCCAGTGCCCTCTCTTGTGCTGTGACAGTCAGGGCAGGCAAGACTAGGAAGAGGGATGGTGGACAACTTGACAGACTAGTTAGGAAAGTCGTCTCTGTAGTAGGAACAGAGCTTAAGGCAGTGATTTCAGTGGCAGTTAATAGGGACCCTAAACAGACTGCTTCTTGAATGGACAATGACTCTCTCTTCCTACACACCACATTCCCCAAACAGAGGAGGATGTTCAGCAACAGACGCCTGTGTTGCACATGCTCATAAGACAAAGTTCACTGTACCAAGGGCCGTACAACTATACACTAACACATAAACACATGTGTGAAATTAACTGGTGTGTGAGTCTATAATGTATACTGAACTATGCCTTTATCGGCCCAATCCTGTATTTACGCTTGCAGCCACTCTACATTTATTTAATACTATGTATTTTAACTTCTAGGTACTGATAGTTTGTACTTGTATGTACTTACACCGTCACTTAAATAGATAGCTTAATAAATATACAGATAGAAAGAATGGGCATGTGTTGCTAAAGGGTGCTCAATTTTATTCCTATGGAATAAAAAAAAACAATCTCAAAGAAATTCAGACGTGTGGATCTACTGCCTCCTAGTGGGCAAAATAAAGCCTCCAAAAGAAGTGCTAGGTTATATATAAGAAACAGAACATAAATAAAACAAATGTTTTTTTGTCTGTCTATAGTCCCAATATATTGAGTTTTTTTATATTCCAGGTTGTCCTATATAATACAGCCACAGAGAAATTTAAGGACAGGTTGGTTACATAAAAAAAAAAACTTAACACAAATAAACAGGGAAAGATGCCAGAAAAAGACAGCACTGCAATGCATCAAATGTGTTTTAGCAACTAGTTCTATGCCAACTGAACATAATGAAAAGTTAAATTTCATTAACCAAAGGACTGTGTTAAAACTTGAGTCAATCTCATTGTCCCTCATCTACTGTCCTGGTGTGCCGCATCACTGTATAAGATCCTTTTATCAGTAGAGGTTTATAAGAAATACCTGCACGATCATGAACTCAGGACATTGCCCTAGTTTGTAAACCTTTTTTTCCCCCTTTTTCTTCTCCACTTCCCATTACAAAACCCCTTGTAATTCATGAAGGTGAATCTTTTATGCAATTTCTATTCAGGCAAGTTTCACTAAGTGTTCGGGGGACTTCCATGTGGTCTGTGCTTTTGTCGAGGAGGCGGCGTTCATACATCCGGGCAGCAGGACAGATACTCCAGCCACTCAGTTAGACTAGGGTTCTGTGAAGGGGGCTGTTTAAGAGAAAAGGACATAAATATAAAGGACCTGTGTGTTTCACTGACATTCAAAGCCATGCACAATGCAAAATATTACAGCTACTTGGCTAAAGAATGTCAATATACACAAGTGCACAAGCAAGCACCCGTGTTTGTACAGACTAACTGGAGCAGGTACAGTAAGTATCTGAAGAATTTTGTTACTATAAATGGTCAGCCGCTTTCCGTGGGAGATTCCTGAAATGAGTCTCTTTCGGTTGCCTTTCAACAAATCACCGCTCTGCTTTCTCAGGAATGCAGACTCATGTTTGCAGTATACGGTTCTTTTCACAAAGACAAATGATTCTTGCCTCAGGCAAAATGTTTTAACAAAGTGAGGCAGACAACACCTTAATTACATAACTGGCGTCTCTGAGCAAGTCAGCACATACACATGCACCGATACGGTTTTAGTAGGTTGGGCTTTTGGGTGGGTGAACGGCAACAAAAACCATCCCAGACACACACGTCTCCAGTGCTTCCAGACACGACACTATTCCACAAACGGACTGTTGCGCTCACCTGCAGTGGTGTGATGTCCAAGTCACGGTTGTCTTTGCGCACAGCCACCAGTTCGGCTCTGCCACTTGAGGGGTAACCTTCGCCCACCTCCAGGTGGCACACCACTGACGCCGTCTTGAGGAAGATCAGAAGGCACTGAGCAGGACGCCAGTCAATGGCAAACCTGGTGGGGTGGACACACGCAGAACAAATGCAGGTCACTGAGGGGCTATGGGCGTTGGATGTATTAGGGGTCCATTGACTGTGCCTGTACATTTTTTGAGAGCATAATATCTTCTGAATCAGGGGTGCGTTTCCCAAAAGCATCGTTGCTAACCAAGTAAGCAACTTTGTTGGTTGCAATGCAATTGCTCATTGCCAACCAACTTAGTTGCTAAATGGTTAGCAACGATGCTTTTGGGAAACTCACCCCTGAGTCTGAAGAATAAAATAAAACAAACATACACACACACACACACGTCTCCATTTTTTTTCTTATAGCTTTGTATGGAATGTACGTTGTCTATATTTAGTTGTCCAACTCAGCTCTCAACCAATGGAACAATTGGCTAATGTTTGTTAGATTTTGGAAACAGTTGTGTGTGTGTGTGTATATATATATGTGTATATTCACACCAGCAAGGGTCTCCTGTGCAAACCGGCTACCCAAGCTTCTATGGAGACCATGTGACACTCCACATGGGGCATGGACCATTCCAAGCAGACAGGCTGGAGCTGAGAGCGCCAAATCCACCACAGGCAGATTATTTAGTCATGATTTGGTGGGGGGATCCCTCCCTATTTCTTGTTTATTTACCTTGAGTGCAGCGCCTGTACCTCAGCCAGCATTGCTCCCTGGCTGACATAATGCTGCATGATCTCAAGCAGGGAAGCACTCAGCTGCTCAATGGGACCCTTTATTGTCTCCTCCAGGAGACCTGCTGTACCCTGAAACACCTGAGACAGGTAGACAGGGCGAGAGGAAACGAGAGAATGAGCGATAACATGGTAATGTGGTGTCCCAAGCAGGGTGGTCATCAGAGGTGCTTATCATAGTGTAGTGGCTTCACACAACAATCCTAAGATACCATTATTGAACATACATCATGCCAGGGTCAATTTGTTTGTTTTGTTTTAAGTCTGTCTCTGTTCATTCAGCCAACCTTTGGTAAGTTCTTACATCATCTCTTAAGGAACTTGGCTAGCATGCTAGTAGCTTAGAAACTGTAGGTTTGAATCTCAGCTGCCACTAATGTGCCATTAAGCAAGGCACTTAATCCCAAGTTCCTTCTGGCACTTGAAAATTCCCTATACTCTCCTATAGAATTTCTAGCACACATTCTTTTGTTAGCATAACCTCTTTTTATCCTCCACCTTTAAAGAATGAAGTTATGAAGACAATAAAATGAAGACTACCAACCCCTTATCCAGTTAGGAAACAAGCAATAATATTTCTTTCTGCCTTTGACGATCGTGAATAAAACTAAATAGAACCACCACCAGAGCAGCCTATACTTGTTTATTCTATTCTAAGTTGCAATGTTTACAGTTCCAAATCACTTCACGTTCAACTTTAAACTCCACTCCAACGTCGACTAGCTTTGGATAGAATGGAAAGATGCAAGGATTGTAGGTTTTCTGCATGCATGAAGCACTAGCATCAACTATGGCAATAGATTAGCAGGGAAAACATAACGTTAGAATCAGACCTGGCTGAAAATAGGCAGTAAGCAATAGAAAAGGGAAAAGAGGCAGGTGTAAATTTGACTGTACACCATGTCGTTTATAAACACTCTGTGTACACATTTTGCCAGGTGCCGTTTGTAGCATGCAGTGATAAATACACAAAAAAACAGAGCCAACCTGTCAGTCAGAATCGCTTTTTGACATGATCTTAAAATTTAATATTCACTAGTAAAGAGGGTAAGGACGGTGTGGCCATAGTTTGAGAAAACTCTGATTTAATGCTGAATTCAGGCACACCAGAAAATCAGACTTCAAATATCAACTCATTTGCATGCCATTTCTAGGGCCATGACCAGCATATAATTTGAAGTTAAACTGAAGCATTCAACCTTTACTAATCCTCTTGACTTGAGACTAACAGGTTGCCAGTTCCAAGTAGGAAAAGTATAGTTAAAGTGAAGTGGTTGCACACCACTCTTCCATGTAATGACCAACATTCCCTTGAGCATGGCATTTAATCCCTCAATGCTTCCCAGCTACCACGGTAGCAGGCAGCTGCGTGTGTGCTTTTACTCACTCAACACCCATGGCAGGTGAATGCCTGAGATGTGACTGTGATAAGTTTCTAGATTTTTTGATGATTAGAAAAATCAGCTGCATCAACTCCAAAAAGGGGGAAGCAGGGCAAGTTTCTAGTAACCTCTAAACCAGAGGTGGGCAAACTTTTTGACTCGTGGGCCACAATGGGTTATACAATTTGACAAAGGGGCCGTGCCAGGAGCAGATCGATGGATGTAGTGTTTGTGTGAAGTAATTTAAATGACATGTAAAGGCCACTATATTTCACAGTTTTGGCCTTTAGTAAAGCATGGATGTAAAAATGCATTTATCAGCAGTTTGCAGACATTGCAGGAAAAATGCCAAATAAAGGTGTGATAATATAATTTAATATAATTCTGAAAGGTTTGGCGGGCCGGATTAAAAAGCCAAACGGGCCGTATATGGCCCCCGGGCCTTAGTTTGCCCATGCCTGCTCTAAACCCTGACACGGTTTTAATAAGCTAGTTAAGATTTGGATTTTAGATTTTCTTCTATTAGATGTTATGTAAATAAAGGTCAAAACACTGACTTCAGAATGAGATGGGTCAAAAGTAAACTCACCTGCATGTGGAACTGCTGTCGAGGGTGGAGTGTGACACTGAGTTTTAGGGGCTCCAGCTTTCCACAAGCAGGCAGTAACTCAATACACATCTCAGACGGACTCACACACACCACCCTGTACTGCGTAAGGTGCTGAGTTGCCTCCAGAGAGCCCAATAGCCTGTGGACACACACAATGAGGTCACACCAAAGGCTGATATTTGAATGGGTGAGTGTGCAACTAGAAGATGTGATGGCCCTTACTGGTCTCTGAGTACTGTGCATTTGTCCAGACATGACTGGAGAGCCTTGTCCTCCATCTTGAGATGACCCAGCTGTCTGTCACAAGACTGCAGGGCACGCTGTGCAGAGTGAAGAGATTCTTCCAACTGCAAGCTGACCTGGGTCTGCCGTACAAAAGACAAGTCAGAGGAGCGAAGGAGGAGAAGAAAGGGAGGGCAGAGAGACAAAATAAAACTAAATAATAATAACTACAACATCAACAACTAAAGGTTGTTTCAGAATGCCATTTTGAAACATACCACAACTACTTCATTCTTCTTCTTCCGGATGCGTTCCATAGCCTGGCATTCTTCCTTCTGTAAAGAGTAAAATGACACAAACTGTTATTTTTGTGCACTACCGAGCCAAGCCATTCTATTTACTAATGCTGATGGATATGCTGCTGACACATTCGGCCTGTACCTAAAGCAGAGGTGTGTGAACTTAGGTAGGTAAGTATCTTGTATTCCAGCAAATATACAAATGCACCTAATTGAGTGTGCGTGTGTCTGGGGGTACATCTATTCCAAAATCAGTTTTTGGATCAGTTTGTGGTTCTGTTAAACTAACTGCAAACTTTGTTAGATTTGTGTGGTGAAAAGGCCAACTTAAATGTCTTAACATCTAAAAATTGCAATAAAAAAAAAAAAAAAAATAAAATAAAATAATAATAATAATAATCATAGTAATAGTTCTTAAGACAAGCCCCATTATGCATATATACTAGCAAGTTTGAAACTCTAGTGATTGCAGCACAATTATAGGCAAACTTTAAACATTTTTTGGTACAGTAACCAAAATGACCCCCTGCCACAATCCAGAGAAAACATTTTAGTTACATTTTGCCTGTTCCATGACACTTTAAAATTTGACTAGTGCTAAAGTGCTAAAACACCTTCATGAAATTGTGTTTGGCCTTCATGAAGGGTCACTCTGGAATTCCTTTGATTTGCAATGGATTTAAATTAGCCCCGTCATTCCAATTCCAATGGAACAACCTGTGGTCATCTCTAAAAAGTCACTTCGGAATTTTATACGGGTCTGCTGTCCACACCCCACTGACTGGTACGACAGATACCGGTGCCAGATGTCTAGGTCTAAGCATTGGCTTGGTGTGCAAGCAATAACTTATCACTTTTTCCCTCATGTTCCCTACCACCATATCATAGATTCGGCAAACCTTTTGTTCCAGCAAAAGCAGCAGCTTCTTCAGGCGGTCCCTCCTCTCCAACATCTTGTCACGCCGCTCCTGAAGGCTGCTGCTAAGAGTCTCAACTTCCATCAGGCCTTCATGATATTCCTTCTTCAGGGCCTTCCATCGCTTACGAGCTTCACTCTCTGCACAAAGACATGTACAATGTCATACACACATGCGCACACACACACACACAAATAATAGTGGCCTCTTGTTTTTACTTTCAGCAGAAGAACTATGATTAGAAGGTGGGGCTTACCTGAGACTTTTTGACATTGGTCATTAAGAAAACATTCTGGAGACTTTATTTCTGCCAAGAACTCAATGATGTTGTCAAGTACGAAAAGCTGCTGGTACATTTGTTTCTGTTTCTGACGACACATCTAAAACACACACACACACATACTCAGCTGAACGAAGTATTAACGCTTCTGCGATGTTTCCCTTGTGATGTTTGTCATATAACAGATATTAACTTATTCGCCTTACCATAAGATGAGATGCCCTCATCTCCGTCTCCTCCCCCTCCTGTATATCTGCTACCTCGCAGAAAAGCTTAGTGTGGTCGGACTTCTCCAGCAACCTGATGACAGGAGCCCAAAATATTTCGCTTAACTAAACCAATAAAGCCTGATCAAAGAAATCAATCCATCACGTATTTCTCTTCAGTTGGTTGTGTAACGTTACCTGACACTGGATTCACTCAAAACAACGACAGCTAATGTCATGTGTCGCTAGTTAGCTAACAAAAAGCATGAATGACGGGTGATAGTTTGGACAGCAAAGCCCAATTTTTCGTTTACATATCGTATTGAACAATGAGAATACTGAAAAACACACTGTAAAAACTACTATCCTTATAAACAGCCTAACCATTAATACATTATTTTATATACTCACACAGTAGCAACTTCCTTCGCCATTTTTATTTTTGAACTGAACGCGCTTGACTGTGACAAGGGATATTTCAACCAATAAGAAGCCACCCAGGTCACATGGGCGACAGTAGACGAGTAGACGGGTTCTGGTAGAATCAAGCCAAAAGAACAATAAAAGGGCAGAGAATTTTAAAATAGGAATTTAAAAAGTTTAGCCCACTGTTAATGTAAACACCAACATTTTAACAGTTTCTTTTGTGTCGAGAGGAACTTTGAAGAAATTTCTAGGCTAATGAATAACCTACTTGAATACTTAAATAGGCTACATATTTTTAACAGCTTATGAATTATTATAGATTTGACAGAAATATTTTGACTGTCCCTAACTTAGTGATGCATTTTCTGAACATGTTTGTAGGCCTATAGCGAGGTAAGACATGCATGCAAAGATACACACGCTTCCACTGCATTATTGCCTTCACCGTTCAACAAGAACCAGTTTTAATACATGGTAGGATCAGTCAAAAACTAAATGCCATTTTTGAAAAATTAGCATGTTCACATCAATTTCCTTACTGACACCTCTCTGTTGGGGGAAGATCACTTCCATTTACTGTCTTTTAAAGCTTGTTTCTGTTCATTTCTGTGAAATGAAATTTAAAAAGAGTGGAATTTCTGGTGAGGAATAAAGTAGGACACCCCCACTTCTTATCCCCCTTAAAATGGTTAAAATACACACAGATGTATCATGCAGGCTCATGGTCAGTATTACACAGCATTTTGAAGGAGCCTTGCTCTATTTTAACCTCAGTTTGGTATGATCCTGACTGTTGGAGCGTGGAAGTGAGTGTTGAGATCTAAAAGCTGTCTGATGCCCCAAGAAAAAAAACTGTGGCCGCTTATGTGTCTGGTATAAGGGATTTAAAAGGATTTCAAAAGACTTTCACATCTGTATAACTGTTTTCAAAAGGAGGACATTCAAAACAACTGCCACCATGCCTATATCTGGCCGTCCAAGCTATTTCAACCCCAGAGCAAACGGCAAGACATGTCAGGGGGTGCTTGATGTGTACCACCTGTAAAATAAATAAATAAATAAATAAATAAAAATGAAGCAGAACTGGACAGTACGGTGCAACATGACAATGTCCTAAAAGCATATAAAATCTAAGTAGTCGAGAATCCTGGAATAGCCAAGATTTAGCCCTCATCATAATCCCAGATGTGGTGCGTTGACTGAAAAAGGCTATGTAAAAAAAACCTCAAACATCTCACAGGAAGAATTCTGCATTGAGAAATGGGATAAACTTTCTTCTGATTGAGGTCAGATACTCGTAAATGGCTACAAAAGGGCTAATAGATGCCTGGTCCTGCCCACTCCTCCTGATTGTGACATCTTCAAATAGAACCAACTTTGGCAACGTTGTGGTTAAAAGATCTTAGAATCTGGTCCATCTATGAATTGATCGGGCTGCCATTGTTAGTACAGGATTGCCCAATGATTTGATAATCTCTGTGATGTGCAACACATTGTAATTGCAGAGAAAGCAAAACAATTATAAAGCATTCAATGGCTTCCCCTATTGGTAGTAGTGTGAGAAATATAATTCAGCAACCGAAATTAAATATCTAAAAGCATGCCCCCTAACTAACTACCAGTTACTCCACGCTGTATTCACTCACAAAAAGTGTAGCAAAATGGCAGAAGTAGTTTAAGTTAAAGTGTCTTGTCAATGCATTTTGGCCAGTAACAAAAAAAACCCGATTAAACAGCACTTTAACATTCTAAAACATACATCATGTGTCATTAGTTTGGACACAACCCACATCATTTTCCCTCAAGAGCCTTTAAACAGGATAATGTGTGTATAGGTTGACATATACCTATGCCTTTTCAACCTTTTTTTCCTACTGTTCTTGTGTGGTATGTAAACTTCTTTAGACTCCACCTGATGCCAGGACATTAACACAACTTTCATGCATGTTGAAATCATGTTCTTTGGAAAATAGTCTTGTTTCTATGTTGTTGTCCATGTCTTGTTTTGATTTGGTTTTACGTTACTTACTGATGAACTTAAAAGGTGCTCTATGAGATTTTTAGAGCAATTTCTTTTTTATCTCGAATCGTAGGCATCTCCACTTGATTGGCAAGCTTTTTGTCCCCTGAATACTCTATGGAAAACCCAGGTCTCGGTTCACTAGAGCAACATACCCACTGAGTTTCAAGTCATCACAATTACCCCCCAAAATGTGAACGTCCACCCTCAACCAAAACATAACAGTTAAAACTCAAGTGGTACATGCACAGTCAACAGACGAGGGGAAAAATGAATTCAAATGACACACACACACAGATCATTCCGGTTTTCTCATCTTTTAATATCACATTCATATCTATGCTCTGTATTGTTTACAAGGAGTTTAAAACAAGTGTTGATGAACTAAAGAAAATAAATCAGGCAGGCAGAAAGTCTGCGTGGAAAGTCCAGGGACTGGAGAGGGCTTGGGATGAACAGGGAGGCAGAGGGTGAGGAGAAACACGGCTATGATAAAAGTTTCTCCTCCACTGCAAACCCCCATACCCCCAGGTCTACCCCATCCATTCTCCGGCCTGCAAATAAATGTCCTTTTAATTTCAAATGAATCATTAAAGATAAAGTAAGAATGAGTTTGTTTTTCCACATCATGCAGCTGTGAGAGATCTCACAGAGTGTTATGTTATGCACTTCACAGAGAAATAGAGAAAGAGAGATAGAGATCTAATGCATCCAAACACAAGAGATACAATCCTATGTCATTTTCTTTTTAAAAGCAAATCAGAAAGAAAGAAAACGAAGAATTTGAGGTTAAACGTAAGTCTAATGAAAAAAAAGATAAAGAACGGTGATTGGATAATGAAACTGACATTTTACTTTTATCCCTCCCTAACCCCTGTCATAGCATATTTTTTCCATTTCGTAATCCTTTCAGAATGACTTCTAACAGTGGAGAACAAAAAAAAAATCTTTGGAAGAAGTAATTTTTTTTTCCTTTAATAGACTATTCACTACAGTATATGGAGATGCTGCTACCCACTTGCTTATGAAATTCATTTACGTTATTTTTCGTTTGAGCATTTTCAATTTTTATTATTTTTTTGCGTGTCCTTTTTAAGTTGTTTTACCATTGTCCTATATTTTTCATTTCCCTAAGAGGTAGATCAACAAAAATATTACATGGTTACAGGTTTTCGTGCCCCTTGATTCATAAAGTGAGTATGGTTGTGGGGTTGAGGGCTCAGAGAGAAGGTGGGTAGGGGAGAAGGGGATCTTCAAAGTGTAATTCTCAGGAAAAGCAAGTCTGTGGAGCAAGAGGGGTCAAGGGTCAAGTCAGGGAGGTATGGAGGTCCTGGAAGGATGGGGTCAAATATAAGGTTCATTGAGGATTGTGAACAGGCACAAGAGTGTGTTTCATCGACTGAGGTATACAAAGGTTACTTGAGGCCCACCTGTTGCTCATGGTTCTGCACAAGAACACCACAGGCTTCTATACAGTACTAGATTCTTCAGTAAGAACGTGAGGCGGGGGTGAAAGGGTGCAGACAAGACTGCTCGAATGCAATGCATCGCAATGCAAGTCACCTTCAGCTATTGCAGTCAGTGTTTTATCCGCACCACCCCATAATAATTCTCATTCTCCATGTTCATCTTAGGACCCTCCACCTGAAACCACCAGGGGCATCTACGAGCGCATTTTGTTCCCATCCTCAATGTCCCTTCTGATGCCACCCTCCCTATCCTGTGAATATGGAGTTGCATAGAGCACTCCTAACAGTCAACTCATCTTTGCCTCAAACCAGCAAACTGACCAACCAACACCTCCCTCTACCACGAGTACCCTTTCCCCAAACTCCACCCTCATTTTGTTACATTAAGTTACCAAATCTAAGCTGAAGAGATAAACTCAACCCATATGTGAAAGAGAAATAAATGTGTAAATGAAAATAAATTAAAGAAAAAAAATTAAAATGTAACATGCACTGTCGCTCTTGTCTGGTTGATATAAACAATCTTATGGCTAAGTCTTGAGGTAGCGTTCCTAGTTATGTGAGGTTGTTTACGTCTTGGTAGAACCCAATGTCTTCTTTGAATTTCGGCCAGAGTCTAGTGGGATGTGAGGTTGGTGATGATAGAGTCTCACTATTTAAAAACAAGAAAGAAAAAAAAAACACGAATACACCCGACGAGGTTGAGGTTGACGGTTGTCTATGTGCGAAACTATGCTGTAGTAAGTGGAGCACTTAATTTAATACTCACGTCCCTCCATTCCTCCACCAACGCATGAGAAGACTTAGAGGGCTATGAACAGTCATTGTAATGTATGCCAAGTCTGTCTGACTTCCATCACAAAATTGCATAAGAAAGGACAAATGAAAGGTGTGATATTGAATTTCTTTGATAGAGCGATTAAACAGATCATAGCACTGTGGCTAGAACTTTGCGATTAAACCAGGTGTTTATGGCTGTTCTTTAAGCATCCATAAGACTATTAAGAGCATAATAGTCGTGGTCTCTCTCCAACTACCCCCAAAGGGCTCCGTTTGGCACAGGTTTCACTTAACGTCATAAGTTTCTTGTTAGTATTTCAACTGATTTAGCTGCTGAAGAGATCTGTGCATTAAAATATGATTGGAAAATAAATCTATATTCCAAAACTAAAAACGTCAGAGACAAATAAAAAAAAATTTGAAATAACTGAACAGAAGTGAGAAAATGGACACAAACGAGGCCAGCGTAAGAGAGGGTGTCCTCCAGAAAAGTAAAAGTGTTAAGACAGGTCCTTATGAACAACTGGAGTACAGGAAATATTCCAGATTGGCTTAAGCCTCTCTCAAGATGAAGAGAGAAGGCATACATTAGAGAGAAAAGGAAACTGGAAGACAAAAAAGTTGAAAAAAAAAAAAAAAAAAAAAAGTGTAGTCCTCAAATGTTAGATAACTCAAGTGTTTAGGCAACAGAAAAATTATTTATCCTGCACACTTTTTTGTCAAAAAAAGGCCCATCTTCCTTTCCTCATTTGTATGCCCCCTTCTTAAAAAAAATGAAATGAAAGCAAAAACAACCCTCTCTTTCTTTTCCAACTTTGCATCAAGTTTCAAAGGTTCCTGGAGATTTCGGTCATATTTCATAAATTTAGTCAATGTCTTCCTTATAAATGAAACAGTATTCAACCAGATGTCATGTCCAAACAAAGCTTGCTGTTAAACAAAGTAAAAAGACTAAACAAAAACAAACGAAAGAAATAAAGGCTGCAGTCTGAACAAATCTATAAGTGTGCATCTCTGTATCTATGGTTACAGCTCTGTGGGCTTTTAAGAGACTGAATATTTTTCTTACGGTTTCTCCCACCTGAGGTGGGAGCAGGGAGGGATCGTCTCCAAGGAGACAGCCATGTCAAGAGTACTAACCTGGCCTGCGACTACATAGGCAACAGTCGTTGCTGCCGATAGCAGAAAGCCAAATGGAAGCCAAAACAAAAGAAAAAGCTTTTTGAATCGAAAAGCAAATTCTTTAACTAAACCACTGGTGACATCAACTGTGTGTTACATTGATCGTGATTCAAAGCATATAATGTGGCAGTGGTCAATAAATGTTGTCGACACAGCTTTGCACTCAGAATCATTTTTGTCATCATCCGTTTTGTCCACTGATTTTTTTCTCTAAAGATATTTAAAAATACAAAAATCTTCACAATTGCTTTCTTTTAGCTCTTATGTACAGGTTAGATCTCTAGTGATTTATTACCTTCTTGTTTTTTTTTGTTTGCTCCCATTTCTCAGAGATTTTTGAACATCCCTGGTCAAAAGGAAAAACAAAAACAAACCAACACAGAGGCCATAGATTCTCCTTTGAAGTTTCACCCCACCACTACCCCAAACAAAAAGTATGCTCTTAAACCCAACTTAAGGACACATTCTCAGTCAGTCGCTCACACAAACACACACACACACACACACACACACACACACACACAAATACACTCAAGGCAATGAGGGGGGCTGCCGTTGCACCAGCGCTGTAAGGTAATTTCACATTCTTAGTGCGTTTGTGTATGTGTTATGTCAATGTGTTCATTGTTTTGCGTTTACTATTTGTGGATGGTGGTAATTTAAGGCGCTTGACATGTCACTATGTTTGCGCTGCACAGTGCAGAGGACAGCGCAGGATTGGTACAGTCCACCTCAGCCCTCTGTGTACAACTGAAAACGTCACCTCATAGAGGGTTGCTGTGGAAACTTCATCATACAACACCACCTGTTACGTTTTTCAGCATTCCACAGTGTCAGCATTCTGGCATTAAGTGGCTGTTCCCCTTTTAAAGTAGGGAAAGGAGCACTTGAATGACCAGAGTTTTAAAAAGAACACAAAGAGTCATAAATACACATATTTTGACCGAGTCAAAATCTGAGCCAAAAGGCTTACACTAGAGGTGACATTGCCAGTTGTACCCCAGTGTTCTCCATTTTATGGAAAAGCCACTTCTCATTGGCCAAAAGTGTGATTTCAAGATTAGTTCCAAGCTTGCTTCAGCAAGTTCCAGAGGTTGACCCCAACAACTGCAACCACAATGGGAAATAAAACAAAGCACTCAAAACCCACCCACTACAAATGTTTAGGGTCACCTCTGGTTCAATCTGAAATCCCCCCAAAAAATAAAAAAAGACAGCTCACACAAATAGACACATGCACACATAAAAGAAAGAAAAGAACAAAAAAAAACAACAAGACAAAGCAACAAGACAAAAAAAACTAAACAAATTACTTCTTTCTTAAAAAAATAAAATATTCAGGACCATCAGCTTTTATATAAAACACCAGCAAGCTAAAAAAAAAGGAAAAGAAAATTAGGAATACTGAGGTAACAATACCCTGAGGTAGGTTTTTTCTTTTTCTTAATGTCATCTTTTCTCTAATCTGTTCTAGTAAGGGAGAGCGTGCCCAGACCTCTGGTGCCCTCTCCAGCAGACTCAGAGCCAAGCAGGAGGAAAGAAGAGCAGTGGCATAGCCAATAACCTCGCCTGTTCGTGACCTTCAATCTTAAGGAACGGATTGAGGGCTAAGGGAGGGACGGGTGAGGACACACTGCACCCATCCTGAAGTCACTTACTAGGTTTTGTCCTGTCCCACAAAGACCTCTGCATGTAAAACTCAACTATCAATGACCAACATTGATTACATTTGAAATTCCTCTTACTCAAAGTTGCACATGGAGGACTTTGAGAGTTGGGACTGAATGCTAAGAAGAAGAAGTAAGGTCAAACCCCACTTGCATTCACAAGTAACTAAAGGATGATCGTGTCCTTGTACAGTAATTCACTCATCACTCCCCTCTACCCAATCCCCAATCCTCTCCCTCTCCGTCATTCCTCTGAGGGGCTGGGTTAACTCACATATCATATATATATAATATATATAAAATATGCCATTTGGGCACGGGTCGTCTGCCAACGAGCATCGCTGGCTGCTTTTCGGCCAAACGTTTTTTGTGTTTTTTTTTTTTTTTGCTTTGCTTTATACTTTTGTTTTTTTTCCCCCCACACGTGGCATTTTCTTCTGAATGTTGGAGCTGTTGCCCTGCAATAGAACTGCAGGGTCAGCTTCGACCCGCGCACTAACTGTTCTCTCACCGCGGTGACGGTCCGGCAACTCTGGAGGGGCAAGAGGACACCTGCTGAATGTTGAAGCAGAGTCCTGAGGCCAGAGTCCCCGGGCTTGTTGCCGTCCGTCACTCACAGTATTTTAGTACACATTTATGAAGATTATATTTACAACCTCTTTATTTTCTTCTCTTTGCTTTTTTATCCTCAAAATCTTCAACCCCCACAACTTCTCTGACATGGAGGATTTAAAGAGCAGTGTCAACAACTACAGCCCCTCGACACGCCTTTGATTGGCACAGGGTCACCTGACTTGGGACACAGCACCAACCATTATGCGATGACTTCTACCACTGCCGCCCTTTTTCCTCTGATTTGGCCGCACTGCATTTACTTTTATAATACCTCTGAATAAACATTTCTATACATATAGCTCTATTTTTCTTTTAAAAAACACCCTTAAAATATCAAAATGACCAGAGATGGCAAGGAGCCTAAAAGGGGAGGGGAGGTTAGTAGAAAGACCTCTCTTCTGATCTCAAGAGAAGGCAGATGTTGCCTCTTAACAGCAGACCCGGGTGCAGCATCCTAAGCCCCACTCTTAGTATTTACTATTACAACTTAAGGCAAATCTGACTTCAGGTCTGCTGTATAATGTGGCGGCTTTTACTTTCCATCAGCTCCTTGACTCTGGGAGCTGCAATTCTGTGAGCGTCCACCAGAGGGGGACCTAAGCCCCTTTTGACACAAGGCCCTGCCATCACGGGTCACTAATTCTGGTCTGGCATCTGGTCTCTGTTTTTTCTCTCTCTCTAGTTATTTCTATTTTTTCTCTTTCTCTCAATTTGTATTATCTATTCTCTTTTTTATTTATCTGTCTTCTAAACTTTGTCTTCTCTCTCAGGCTTCGTCCCTCTATCCGTTTGATGCTCTCCCTGTCTGCCGCTGGGTCTGTGTGTTGCTGTCTCGGTCCGTCCATCAGTCTGTCCGTTCGCTCGCTCTTCATTCCTCTGATCTCAAGTCTCGTCCGTGTGTCTGTCCGTTCACCTGTCAGTATCTGTCCATCAGTCCAAAAAACCTCTGCGCCTCTGCACAGCCACCCTCTCCCGGGGAGGGGGGAAGGGATTAGGGGCGAGGACGACGAGGCGAAGCCGAGCGGCTGGGCGCTCACTTCCTCCTGGTGGGATCCTGCTGTGCCACGCCCATCTCGGGCATCTGTTGGTGTGGCTTGTTCTGCTGCTGTTTGACCTGTGTCAGAATGTCCCTGATCTTTCTCTGTGCCAGCTGGGGGAAGGCATGAGGGTTGCGGCAGGGGAGAAAAAAAAGAAATGGGACTTAAAAGTGAAATTTCTGTTATGGCGAGATATTAACAGCTACTGCAAAACAAAGGGAAGTTTAAACAAGCTTGAAATTCTGCTCTCTAGTCTTGCTGAAGCATAGAAGTGGATATGGCGGACATGGCACTCCGACCCTACCTGGCTCGCGTAGAAGTGGCCGATGATCTTGACGATGACCTGGTCCTGCTCATCGGGGGTCTGTTCTCGGGGGACCACCACTTCGGCAGCTGTCAAGTTCTGCAGCTCGTTTACCTGCGCGGAGCGGAGGGAGCGTGAGTAAGCACCTGAACAGACACCTTCAAACCCTTGTGAACGCTTGCAATCATGCAGTGCCTCTTCCAACATCTGTTCTAACTCTACTCTATCCGCAGCCACTCTTCTCACACACCATCATTGTTGCCCCAAACCCCCTTTATGAGGGCCACCGTAACTCCTTACCGTCTTTCCACCTTTCCCAATGACCCTGCCTGCAGCTGCGGCAGCCACCTTGATGTGCGTCTCCAGCTTGACCTCCTCCTTGGGGCCGAAGAAGTTCTCCTCCTTCAGTTTGCCATAGATCCGGCCCTGGGCCTGACAGCAGACAGGAGAAAGGGTGTCGGTGAGAACAGAACTAATGGGAGTCTCATCAAAAGGGGAAGGAAAACTTCCAAGAGTGTCCCTGAGGGTTATGTTCAGATGGCAGCTCTGCCCTAATACGGAGATCATGACAAATCCAGCGTACCTTAAACTGAGCCTCAGGTGGTCCGGTTACAATGACCATGCGCATTTTGGAGTCGGGTGCCTCTGCTGGTGCAATCTTAAAAAAAAAAGGAAGGCCGCAATTAAGTCAGTCGGTCACAAACAAACACGCAGCCGCAACTTGGCGTAACAACCGCAAGCATCAACTGATGTACAGAAAAAGAAAATAAGAGATGAAGGCGGGCAGTCCATTATTAGACTTCTATAAATAAGACGAGCTTATTTGTTTCTGTTTGTGTGTGTTCTCATACCTTGATGGAGGCGCCTGCAAAGCGGCTGAGCTGTTTGATGTGCTGACCCTTCTTGCCGATGATGGCTCCCACTGCCTGGGCTGGGATGTAGACGTGAACCGTCTCCTGCTCTGGCGCCTGAGGATGTCACACAGTTAAAGGGACGCAGTGTCAGTCGCTAGAGCTAACCACTGCTAACCAGCTAGAATGGGAACAGTCAGTCTGAGAAAAGTGTCTGACAATGTACGTACATACGAATTCAGCTTAGATGGGCTGAAAATAGACAAGACTAAGAATCATTGGTGCACAGCCTGTTACAACACTTCTTCAATCATTATGTCATTTTTTTTTTTATCAATTTACTGCTCTTTGCTTTTATCTTTGTAAAGCACATTGAACTGCCTCCTCTGGGTATGGAATGCACAAATAAATTTCCCTTGCCTTACACTACACAGTAAACCCAATAGTAAGAGTATGCAGATGGTGAAAACCAAGGCAACCAAAGCAAGGCAGTGATGTCTCCATGGTGTTGAGGCCCACAGGCAGACCGCAGTATTCAAAGGCTACTGGAACCAATTATGATTCCTCACTTATGCAAGTTCATATGCAGCAGTATAACACAACATTGCAACTTTGGCGGAACTCATGAGTGCACAAGTAGTGTTAAACTCACAGCAAAACAAGACAGGGTCACAACACTTAGACAAGCTAATTAGCAACCAAATTGTGGCCACTCCTTGTGGATATAGCCTACTTGGGCAGTGCCACTTAGAAACATCACACTCTTAGTGGCAGGAGATCCAACCCCACAGGTCTGCTGGTTCATCGTGTCCCTTAGAAGCTAGTGGCACTGTGGCCCCCCACCACCACACACCAGAGATGCAGAGTAACCAAGTAAAAATACTTCACTCACTGCAGTGTGTTTTGTGGGTATCTATATATTTTGGAACACGTTTGCCAACTTTTAATTACTGTATTTTTCTGAGTCAATTGCATGTGTTTACTCCGCATTTTTTTTTTTTTTTTAAATGGCAGCATAGTTACAATTATCAGATGAAATTGTATTTTGGTCGCCAACTGAGTGAATGCTACAAGGAAGCTGACTGTCACTGGATGTGTGCAAACAAAAAATTCTCCCCTTGGCAGGCAGATATGACATAGTCCCCTTTTTTCCATTGTGGTGTGTGCATTCGTGGGGGCACCTAGCATATAACAAACATTAACAATATATGGTTAAATTGTGTTGTGTTCTGAAGGGTTCTTGTGAAAAATCAGGATCATAGCCCATTTAAAGTAATATTGTGACAGCCATAATTTCTAAATTATAACACAATCTATGACTTACTCTTTACTTTGCACTGCATTGTATATTTGTTCAATACACATGTCGTGCAAAGATGCAATGCATTCAACATACGCTGCTTGTGTGAGAAAGGCTGTGTGTACAGGCAAGACTAATATGGCTCACAAAACAATGCAGCGCACATCCCTAATGGCCATCATTGTGTCCAAAACATTTAGGACCCCTGTAGCCATGTTCAGTGGCACCACAACTATTCAACAGATCTTTAGTTTTTTTTTCCCGTATGGTTATATTTCAGAAGTGAAGAAAATGCGGGTCATGCATCATTTGGTATTCCGCCATTTTTGTGGGTCGGCTTTGTGGATGTCGGTGTGGGAGGATTACAGGTGGTTTCTATAAGTACCTGCACATCACTGGTATCCATAGAAACCACAAATGAAATGATACCATCGCATCAGAAATGGGAGGCAAAAAGCCATTTTATGAAATGCAGTCCGAAGTGATGGAAGCGTGGCTCCTGGCTCCTGCTTAAATCCGGCTTTTTTTAACAGCCAATCGCATGCCGCACACAGCATGCGGACAGATGCAGAGGATCTGGGGGTGTGTAGGGTGACAGCCAATCAGAGGACAGCTCTTACCCCGAACGACCCATAGGGGGCACCTGCAGACGGGTTTCCTGGAGGAGGTGGGGCCATGGCGGAGGAGGGAGGAAAGAGCCCGAGAGCCCCGAGGTTGAGTCCTGGAATCAGATGAGTCTGTTGCTACAGACAGAGAAAGATAGATGGAGAGAGAGAGAGAGATAGATAAATAGATAGAGAGAGCAAGAAATATAGAAGAGAGAGGGACAGTTAGAAAAAAAGCGCATTTGTGTGTGTCAGAGAAACATACAGACAGAGAGAGAGAGAGAGAGAGAGAGAAAGAGTCTGTTTGAATAGAACAGCCTCTCGTGACTTTACACCACTCACATTCATTGCAGCGATGTCGTTGTCGTAGGCCTCGCGCACTTTCTTCATGATCTCCTGCTCAGCCAAACAGCAGGCTTCAATGGAGCCCTTCACTGTGATGGTCCTCTCGGGGTTGTACAGGGTCAGGTCCTGCAGCCTTGAGAAGAATAATGGAAAAAAGGGGGTGGTTGACAAAAGAAGGAACCTCGACACCGGAAGGTAAGGATGTCATGAGAACTGATATTAATACCTTTCAATACAAACATTCGGAGGATTATCCCATATCCCATCCCATCCTATGTTTTTCCTAAGGTGCCAAAGCACCGCAGGTACAAGTTACATATTGACCTCTGATCTTATCACGCATGGCTTCTATAGGTTTAGTTAGAGAGGTTCAGCCCAGTTGGAATCTGAGAATTTTCCTTTACATAAATGAATGTCTGGGCTAGACACTCCAATCAAAAGAATGGGTCATCAGAAAAGGGTGACCGTAACAGTACTTGAAATCCTTGCATCTTTAGGCTCTATTCTGGGTTGGTTGGGTCCCACTGTCTCGAAACGGTAATAATTCATCGGATTATCTATTTATGGTGTTGATTTGAGTTAGTTTGCTGACAATCAGGGAAATTAATTGGTATTTGAATCAATCGCTACATAGTGCCACGGTGAAGACACTTACGGGGAGATGGTGATCTTGGTGTCCGTGTCCTGCTCCACCTTCTTGAGATTGCGACCCTCCTTACCGATCAGACGACCCACAAAGTTATTATGGGCCAGAACCTTCAAAGGCACCTCATCGGCACTATAAACACAGACACATACAGACACAATATTGTAATCCTTAATACCAGCAATTGTATGATAGCACTAGCAAACACATGTGAGTCTGAGCCAATACAAAGAGTTGATATAACCGTGCCCCCTATGACCAAACACTTTGGCCCAGGCAGGTACCCTAACTACAAGAGATTCCATTTCCTAGACAAAGAACTGATTTCAGATACTTCAAGAAATGAGCACAGCTATGTAAATGTAAATGTAAATGTAAATGAGTCACACACACCAACTCCAACTCCTGGTCTCGAGAATGCCATGTGAAGTTTTTTTTTTTCTATCCATTCACGACATGTGATACCTCACACATCAGGAGTCAAAAGTGTAATCATCGCATTACTATTTACACTAGATTAATTATCACCTTCGTAGCAACATGTTAAATTTCAGCACATCTCTCACCCATCAATTTCCATCTGCCTTCATGCTAACGGAGCTCAGAGTTGGGGGAAAAAAAAAAACCCACTCTATACAGTCAGAAGGACCGTGCGGCCTCGTGCTGTCGTGGCCTCATGAACAGCCATGCCTTCTCCAGTACAATAACAAAGATTTTCTTCACCACCCCATTGTGTGTGTTTGTGTGAGCGTGTGAGTGAGTGAGAGAAAGAGAAAGAAAAAGAGAGAGAGAGAGAGAGAGAGAGAGAGAGAGAGCGCGCAAGTGACCGAGAATGAGAGATATGGGGGCAAGGGAGTAGAGTGACCTGCATTGTAAACTAGAAAACGAATCTATAAAAATGTAATGGCATTTAGACAGAGGTTCAGGAAACGGAGTTCCGACGTCAATTACCCGACATTAACGCGCATGGACATTATCCCCTGCTACCAATAAAGACATCCTTTAGCAAATGATGTGTAAAAGCCCATAAATATGGTGTGTAAATGGGCTAATAGCTTGTGTGCACTAACACAAATGCATACGATCTGTCTAGATTGTTTAGCAACCAACCAGAGCTGGAGCAGTCAGGGCAGACCAATTTGCAGCAGTCTTGCCAGCTCTCATGCGCCCTTCCTCACAGGAGAGGCTTGCAGTTTGGCAACTTGGTATGGATCTCGGAGAAAGACAACTTCCGAGAGCAAACAGAATAAGGCCGAAAGGCATGCGCTCAATCTAATACACAGAAAAGACTTTGAATTTCACTCTGTTCAGAGTTTATTTTTACCGTTGAACTAGTTATCCTTTATTTAACACACCCAAAGGAAGAGCATTCATCTCTGTCTAACGCCACTGGGATTCAAACCATTCTTGCATGCTTCTAGAAAACCACTGTCATAAAGAACACTGTCCTAGCTGCAGAGCTGCAATGGAATACAAATACATCAATGAAGCCTTCCTAACCAGGAATAGCTGATGAATTCAATAGATCCCACACACTCCCAGCTGTATGGTGCACTAAAAGAGGGTGCTTCAGGTTTTTGGGAAGCCGGTGTGTGCATGCATTTTTGTCCACCACTCACGTCTTGGTGTCCTGTGCCTCCTTCTGCATGATGTCCAGGATCATGCGGCAAGCGGCCGAGCAGCCCTCTGGGGTGGAGTGGATGCTGATCGGCTTCTCAGCTGCACCAGCATTCTCTTTACGGTGGACATCAATCCTGGGAGTGGGAGAAAGGGAGGGAGGATGAGTGAAGAGAAGGGAGGAACAGAGCCATTGGAAACAGATAGGATGGCAGTGAAGTAGAGAGAAAGATTCCAAGGAGAGGTAAGGAAGAAATGAAGGGCAGGTAAGAAATAACGTGACAAACTAAATAACTGACTAAGACAGCAGCTGAAAGTAAGGAGTTGACGACGTCTGCTGAATTTCTGCTCTTGAAACAGGCTCCCAAGTGGGCACTCACTTGCTCTGTGTCTGCTTGGTAATGTTACGGATGGTGGCGCCTTCCTTCCCGATGATGGCACCCACATACTGGGTGGGAACCAGCAGACGCAGGGGGATGTCTGTGTGCTGGTGCTTCATGGGGATACCAGAGCCCGGGGAGCCCTGGCGGGGTCCCCCCCTGGGGCCGTACCCAGCGCGACGCCCGTTGTCAGGGCCACGCTGTCCATCAGCTTCTGAGGTCTCGTCTGGGATGTAGGAGACGCGGAGGGCGTTGTTCTCAAACTGGTATCCGTTCAGCTTCTGGATCGCTCTGAATGGCAGGACGGATTTTTAAAAGGGGACATATTTAAGAGTAATGGACTGGTTTTGCCAGAAGCAGAACAGCAGGAGATCATAGAAGACCAACAGCCATGAACAGTGAATTCATGAGCAGAATATAAACACACAATTCCATTGAAAATGACTAGTTGAAAAAAATGTCAACTTTAGTGGTAAAGACTGTCAGCATGCATTTAAGGAGAGTGCCTCTGGCAATTGCGCTCGAGACCGATCCACACATTTCAAAGACTGCAGTACTGGTACATATACACTAGATGTCAGAGTTTAGCCGCAGACTAGAATAAAAATGATACGAGCGCTTTTAGAAAGGCGCGCTCCGAAAGTGCTGCGAAAGTAAGTTAAAGGCAGCGCGCGACAGGGAAAAAAAACAAAACAAAAAAAAAACACATTTTAGAACATGAATGCCTGGAAGAACAGAATACATACTGTCTGGCTTGTTCCCGGGTTGCATATGTGACGTTGACCACAGCAGTTTCACTTTCTGTATTCACTAAGAAAGACAGACATAGAATGAAGGAAGATAGAAAGAAATGTTTCTGAGAATTCAATCATCTTTAGATAAACAAACAACAAAAAAAAAAAATATTAAAAAAAAAAAAAAAAAAAAAAAACACTTCTGAAACACCACAGTTTTTATAAATCTCTCTTTTTCCCCCTTTCTAACAATCTCAATGTCAGACCACAAAAGCTTTGAAGCAGCATAGGACTTGCCAACATAACAATGAAATTACAGACCCGTAAACCCGTAATCTCTTGCGTAATCATGCAGATAAAAAATGTGGGGAATTAGCACAAACATTTTGATAAGGAAAACTGAACCATGATCCATGCAGAAAAGCACCAGTCTCCCTTACTACTAACAAAATAATGTGTATAGGAAGCTTAATGAAATAGTTTCAAATTTCCCCATAAATAAATGCACCTCTACAACACATTTAAGAGTTATGATGGAGGGTCAAAGCTGAGCCGATTAACTTCCCGCTGTCTGACGCCTCAAGTGACGCAAAGGCCACATAAAACAGCCAAGAGGAGGGTGCCGGTGATTAGTGGTCAATAATTCCTCTTGAAACCATAAGCAAAGCTCACAGGTCAGTTTTAAACACACATGCAGGTATTGTGTGTCTGTGGACACCACCTGCTCCGCAGTGAAAATCTTCTAACAAGTAAGAGAGTTTGTGATCATCCCATTTGTACACGTGCCCTGTTGCGCTGGGTCAGCCGTATGGTGCACCCAGAGGGACAAAAAGCAGCACTACATACTACTTTGTTAATAGGAGAGGCACTATACACCTGCTAATGGAAGTCAGATCCTTAAAGAAAAACAAACAAACAAACAAACAAACAAACACACACTACATGGACATCGAACATGCTGGAGCTTATCACCATTTGTTGCTGCAGCAACAAAATTCAAGGAAGGTAGCCTTAAATAGTGGCGAGTAGCTTCTTTTTCTAGTGTGTTCAAAGCCTTCAAGAAGCATTGTTTTGTTTGATTAATTACTTAATTTTCAAAATAGTCTGTAGAACCTTCAGGTCCCAAACCTCCCATCGCTATAGTACATGGGAGTAACCCTGGACCAGTTCTGAGCTCTCCAAGAAAGGCGCGGGTGAAGGAGGAGAGCCTGAGTCATGCTATCATGAAGAGGAGCTGAGGTGAGTCCACATCGCAGCTTTGACCTCCAGTAATGAGCTTATACCGCTCCAGATTGACCCTCACGCCAACAGCAGGACCAATCCGCAAGGACAGGTGGACAGAACGAGATGGAGCACAGACCCAAGTCAAAATGCCCGCTCGAAAAGTGCAGAATAGAAATCTCATCGGAACTGTCCTCAAATCTCTGTAAATTTGTTTTTAGTTTGAAAGTATGTGGATACTTTTCACTGCAGTGAGAGACTGAATACCAACATCCCTCCTAATCCTACCAACAAATGAATCTTAGAAATTAGTTATAAAGAAGTTCTTTAATGGCAGTTAAATCTTTAGAGCATAGGGTGACATTTCAATGAAGAAAAAAAAAAGTGTCTAAATTCTGATAACTGTTGGAGCTAAACGCTTAAAAAGATCATTCTTCCCAAATAGACAGACAACATGTGGTGAACCACCAACTACTTGGCTCAGACAAAATCCCAACTTCCGACCATAAACGAGTGGAGTGGGAGCAAGTGTATTTAAAATAGCCATTTTACAAGCTACAAACACAGCCAGACTCACACAATCTTTTACATCAACCTGACAAATACAAGCTTGTTTTTTTTAAGCTGCAGCTAAAAGACACTGCAGACAACCACAGCACTTTACTGAGCCACACTTTGGGCTTTGGATGACCACAACTTCTCCTAATGGGCAGCAACAATCACAATCAGATAGATATTATAGCATGATCATTTCCATTGTGATTCAAATTGAGATCGAGATTGTGAAATTGTAAATAGAATACTGTAAGCCTTGATCACCAGACAAGAGTGTGTGTGTGTTGGGGGAAGATTCTAGGGAAAGTTTTCTAGATGGGACATCTTCATCCGACTGTACAAGTATACAAGAAGAGAAAAGGGTGACATCCATGCTGTGAGGTCGTACCTTGTTCACAGTTCTCCACAGTTCCATACTGAGCCAGCAGACCATCCAGCACCTGTGTGTGTGTGTGTGTGTGTGTGTGTGTGTGTGTGTGTGTGAGTGAGTGAGTGAGTGAGTGAGTGAGAGAGAGAGAGAGAGAGAGAGAGATAAAGAAAAAGTGAGGGGGGGAAAAATGAGCATGAGCAAACCTTTCATATGAGAAGTTTATAAGCACCTATAAAGCCTTCAACCTCTCTCCCGAGTCCTCATGGCCCAGATTTAATAGAAAGTGACAAATGTAGGTGACGAGTGACTGTGCTACAGTGCTAGCAATTAAAATGATTGTGAATAAAACAGATTGTTTCTTTTAACGGAGCACCATTCATGTTTGCCTGAGAGCATGGAAATCCGGCTGGAGTGCATTAAGAACATCGTCAGTTTTCTTTGAGTTTAGTTCAGCTGAACCTTAGTCCTTAAGCACTTATCTAATGCCATTGAGTGTTCTGATATGCAGTTCCATACTTTACTAACATACGGGCAGAGGCTGTGAAAACACTCTTACCTTCACCTAGAAGATGTCGACCTTAAACTCATTTCCAAGACTTAATTCTAAACTTTTTAGTTGTCTGACTGTTTATGAATCGATGAGATGAATGTGGGATGTTTGAACCAAAGAAAATATGTTGTTCCCATCCTTTTCATACTGGCTTTAAATAACTTCATAAATGTAACAAATACAAGCCCTCTACCTGAGCAATTACCAGATCATCATAACCAGAATAATTTGTTAAATGAGTGTAGGACAAAACAATAAATGCCAAACAGACATTACACTACTAATAAACAAACATAATTAGCTAACGTTAAATTTGTGGCCAATTTGGCTGGAATATTATCAGTATGCTAGTGGGGATTGCTTGTAGTGACAAGTGCTGTTAGTGGATCCTTTGATATCCGCACCCAGGGGGTGCTATTAAAGGCACATTGTTCTCAATCAGGAAGATAAGACCAGTGATCAGCTGCAAGTACAGAGGCTTCAGGGCTCCATGCACAGCTAGACATATGTGGGAAGTGCACAAGAGCGGAGTGCTGCACAAGAGCGGAGTGCAGCACAAGAACGTCCTCAGAGCTGCTGGAGATCCGTCTCCTTGGCCGTCAGGTGTGCCGTGAGGTGAGGTAAAGAACGCTGTGCACTCTCTAAAATTGTAAACTGTCACTAGGCTTCCAAACAGGTCTCTCTTTCTTTGCGTTTCCATCTTTTGTCCACAACAGCAGAGGCCACACTTGTGAGTAAGACATGACATCTAACGCCTAATCAGCGTGTACTGCACCAAACTTGTTCTAAAATGGGTTCATCGCCTAAAGTTGTGCCCTGCTGACCTACAACTGCACAGGATACAAAATGCTCAAAACTAATCCAGGATCAACATCACAGGCAGCAAGGGAGTGGTAACAACCTGAAGTTCATCTGGGTGGCGCTATAGGGTATTTAAAGCTCGCACCTAAAAAATGGCTTCATCCCAAGGGCCATTGCCAAACTGAACAAACACTGAACAACACTGAACAGCACTGAACCCCCAACCCCCCAATTCCACCCTAAAAGAACTCTGATGAACTGAAGAGACAATGAACCTGCACAGATACATTTTAAAAAGACTGTAATGGAACTTTTGTATTACATTCTACTACATTTCTAATTCTATTCATTGAATGGGTGTGTATGTATTTGCATTGTATGTAAAATATTGTTTAAGAAAATAAGAAAATTATACTGTACAGACCTACTGCACTATGACAATTGAAGACTATTCTATTCTATAACAATAATTCTATTCTGTTACAATAATTATTATACACTCAAAACACTGCTGCAGCTACTAGGGGCTGGACAGGGTGATTAACAGGTAGGCACAGCATTGGGAGACTTGTGTCCCACCGGGGAACACACACATTTCGACAGTCTACTGGCTAGGTGACATGACTGTGTCACGACTTGGAGACAGAGTGTCTAGGGTATCCCCCATCATTCCCTCCACATCAATTTATGGCACAGTCTGCACTGGTTGAGTGCCATCTTTATATGCGGCATGCTTATGACTGTGAGCGGATTCCTTTGAAGAAGGAAAGCCAGAGCCACCTCCTCAAACTACGCGCCCTGTGTAGCTTTACGGAATAACAATGATATACCTGTGGCAAACGTGCTGGTCTATATAATCTAGGTTGGGGTTATGTTAGACCAATTCATTCGGGCTTCAGTAGACAGCTCACTGGACTGACTGTCTGGTCATACTCATCGCTCACCTGCCCGCTCTGAAGCTGTCAGAGCCGTGCGGGCGGAGTCTATAGTAGGCATGTGCCGGCCGGTCTGCGAGTTCTCCTTCTGGTGTTGTGCCGTACCAGTGTGTGAAAGAGAGAGCAGCGCTGGGGGGGTGCCGTTGCCCCCGTGTGGCCGGCAGGAGAAGGGCACGCGCTAGATCAGGGAGGCCTGTCTGGCTGGATGGGACGGTGCGGTCCCGCCCCTCGGAGCTGCCATAGCCTGTAAACGGCCGGACTGTCACTGGCAATGTGCTCAGTGCCACGCCCCGCTCTGGCACACGCGCACGCACATACACATGCCGTCACTGGAAATCTTACTGAACCAACACGAGAAAAATGATTCAGTTTTACATGGTTGTTTTTATTTGATGGAGAGATTTTTTGCAGCATTTGGGACCAATTGTTTATTTAAGGACATTTGATAGGCAGCACTACCGCAACAGGTTTCTTAATTCATTTTGAAATAATTGTAATAACTTGCCTAAAATTGCATATCAGATATGACTGCCAGACAGTTAATAAATGCTGATGCCAGATCATCTATCTGGCCAGCTGCAGGGGAAGCGGAGTAGCTAAATGTGAGTGAAAATACGATTGCAGGATAAGCTTGGTGCGGCTTTGAGGTGGCTTCTTGTCAATGTTTGGAAAAGAGACGGCGTGAAGACAGGAGAGCTAGGGAAAACCACATACACATGGAGAATGGAAAGACTCTGCTTACCTCCCACTGCAAGTGTGGTGGAATGTTGCGGATTTGGAGTTTCCTGGTCCTGGAATGACAAGAGGGAGCAAGAGAAAGATACCAGCATTAGAGAAACGTCCTCACACGTACATCTTTATGGAGCATGCATCAAAGTCTCCCTGCATTTGGCTAGCAGCCCACATACAGCCTACATGTGTGGGGCCTACAAATAGGCAAAGTCAAATGTTTCAGCAGCATCCCATATCAGTGAGCAGTAGTACCACTACAGAACATAAACAGCTGACAACCAGCATTGCATTCTAATAAAGATCAAAATAGCACTCAGTACCCAAATAGCATTTTGGGCCACAATCTTTAACCTGGGGGTAAAAAAAAAAATCTTCCCGTCTGCAGAGGTCTTAACAGGTCTAAATGCTAGTGCGGGGCACCATGAACATCTTCTCAACATATATTTGATATTTCTGAACTTTCCATTGATTATTCAGGTCATTATACAAATCTATAAGCTAAAACGGCATGGGCACCCAAGGAAGTCCCCCCCCCCCCCCCCCCATATTCTTATTTTTCTATATTGTGATTACGCTTACATTCATGCCCAAAAACACCATAGTAAGAATGCACTGAACCAGAATCCAAAACATGGCAACAAAAGATTTACATAAACAAATTAACAATTAATGACTGATAATACTTCTTGCAACGTACACTCTAACAAAGGCAATCGGCCTGACACAAAATGACAATGACAGAGATGTGAACGCTTTGGTGGAATGCACCGGAAGGAGGTAGCGTGTCCCACTAGAATTGCCAGTTTGCACATCCTACTGCCTGTTGCTAACACAAAACCAAGTGTGTGTGCGTGTGTGTGTGTGTGTGGGCAGAGGAGGGTATATTGAATGGGTATATTGAAACCGGACACTGACGACTGCTGTAGCACAGTGCCAGCTGTCCTGGATCCTATCCCAACACATGGGCGGAGAGCGAGCGAGCGGAGGGAGGGGTGTGTGTGTGTGCGTGTGTGTGCGTGTGTGAGAGAGAGAGAATATAAAGTGTGTCAAAAACAGGTGGTGAAGGTATAGTAAAGAGTCCTTTAAAAGTATGAAAGTACACAAACAACTTATAAATTGCTAGAAATAACTAAAACTGATCCATTTACAGTAAATCTTACATGTG
>JAGFZM010001563.1:61691-78563 GCA_017657215.1 Limnothrissa miodon | reverse complement strand
CACACACACACACACACACACACACACACACACACACACACACAGGTAAGGTATAAGAAAAGATAGATCCCAATGAGTGAAGCTATTAATTTGGGGTAGATTTAGCAGGTGGTTGATCCAATTCAAATCTAGGGGGCCATTCACACACAAAACCAAAAGGTTCCACACAAACATGGCTCACATGATGAAGACTCATGACACGGGAGAGAAAACTTAAGCCTGAGTGAGGAAGAGGACAGAAGCATTGCAGTGTGCAACCCTCTGATGCCTTCAGAGGGAGCCCTTGAGAATGAGTGAGTGAGCGAACGAGCGAGCGAGCGGGAGGGAGGGAGGGAAAGAGGCCTTGTGTGAGCAGCGAGAGAGGCATGTGCAAAGGCTCCATCCAGGAAGTGGGTGGCTGCTGACTGCTTGTGGGAGTGGCCTCAGAGGTCCGCCTCCATTCCGCTCAGCTCTGCTAGCTGGGAAATGGGTCAAAGGTCAGCGCCTATAGCCACCAACCACTGACCCAATAACCATGGCAACCTCTGACACCCAGGTGGCCACACCCATTGCACTACGTCTTTTTTTTACCCCCCCCCCGCCCCACCCCCCAATTCCCCTCCTCCACCGCTCTCCTTCTCTCTTGATTTCTTGGCGTGCCTTAAAAAAAAAAAAACGTAGCAGCCAATAAGATTGCTCAATGTCAAAGACCACCACCAAAGCCGCTCACGGTGAGAAGACTGCTTCCAGGAGCATGACCCCAACCCACCCACACACACACACACACACACACACACACACAAAGGAACTACAATAGCAAAACGGGTCCCCCAACTCCCTGATTCTCCTCCGCCACAACATCAGTTGCACAAAATGGCGGACATTTTGAGCTGCAGCTCTCTGCGGCTCCACGCAGGTCAGCCCTTCCTAAAATGGTGGTTGGGATACGGCGAACACAGCGGCCCACAGCTGGGGGCAGGAATGCCAATGGGGTGAAAAGGTTGCGGTTATGGTGACAGGAGCAGCCACACTGATGCGTTACCGAGCGGCTAGTTAAAATCCAATAGGCTGAACTTCTCAACCAAAATGCATATTTTTGTTTTGTTTTGTATGCATGGGTGTCTCTTCTCATACAATCATACACACAAACAAATATGGTCCCACTTCACACACACCCCACTATTAATTTATGGCCGTCAATTTGCCCCCACCATTTTGGCCATGCCTAACCCCCCCACCCCATCCCACCAACCCCCCAGAACACCTCCCCACACACACACATTCTTTACCCTAAAGGACCTTCAAGCATCAACCCCAACCCCCCACACTCAATCTTTGAAGTCATATAAACCTGACGCGTCACAGGCTACTAACCTCGCCACGCTGACCTCTGATTGGCTCTAGCATTGGAAGGTCTGTTCAGAGAAAAAGGGGGTGGGAGTCGTAGTAGTAGTTACCGAGGGGGATGGGGGGTGCAGGGACTAAGATGGAAGGATCTGATGAGCATGATAGTTGTAACTATCATGGGGGTAAAGTTAAAATTGAAGGTTGCAGAAGCTAATAACCTACACCCACCAATTATCTCATCTTGCAAGAAAGGCCTGGGATCAGAAAATGAAGACATTTTTCAACACTACACTACAATTCATGTTGCATCTGAGCTGAGAAGTGAAGTGTTGAAGAGGCGACAAAAGCTTGATATGCACGGTGCGATTTTCTTTAACCTAAGAAAACCACTTATTTGCATTTATCACACAATGTTAGCAGCGAGTGATCCTGGCAGCATGTGCTTTCCGGTGAGCAAAAAGAAAAATGCAACGTATGGACAGGCAGATGGTCTGGAAGATGTGTGCTTTCTTACACAGAAACTGAGTGAAATGGTAGTATGTTTGAACAACTGCCTACACTTTCACTTTTTAACAGTTCACAGGATAGGAGTTGAACAAGCACTGACTTTTTAGAGGAATCATCTCATGGCTGGGCTTCAACTGCGCCATATTCTCTTCAGGGGAGACAGAGACAGGGGAGTCGCACGACGAAACCTAGGCCTACACTCAGTTCCGTTTACCAAAATAGTCAGATGATCAAAAAAACGTCTTAAAGTGGGCCTTAAAGCTCGATGTATGCTAAGCAGAGACCCAATGTAACACGGGAAAAAGAAACTTGAGGGGGAAAAAAGTGCAAGCACAGCCAACGAGGGGAGGACAGAATCAGGAGTAAAGAGAACAAAACAAGAGAGGAGGCTAGGCTTTAGACACAGGTCAAAGGTCAGGATTCTTTCAACAAACCTTGGGTGGGAGGGGTCTACTCAAGAGGGGGTGGTGTGTGTGTGTGTGTGGGTGGTGTGTGTATGTTAAGGAGAGGCGGGGGTTAGGTCATACTACTATGTAAAGAGGGAAGGGGGGAAGGGCAGTCCTGGTATCAACACTTCAAAAGGTTACCTTCATCTGAATGGTGCATATATACTTCTAAACAGCATAGTGTGCTGCAAGGAGAAGAACCCTCTCCATGAACGAACGGACAGTTCAATTGGTGAGGGCAAAAATGAGGGGCATGGAGGGATAGGAAGGGGGGAAAATGAGGAAAAACGAGGGATGAGTGAGCAGGGAAAAGAGGGGAGGGGGCTTGGGCCTCACCAAGCTTTTCCAAACCCTGTGGTCAGATCCAGGCAACCTTGCATTCCGCCTTCTGCAAAGTTAAATAGAGCAGCTTGCTAGCACACAAACTCTCACACGTAGCAGTGGATAATTCGGGGAAAGGGGGATGTTACTTGGGTCTTCACCTTCGGGGGGCCCCCACCTGCCATTCAGCATGAGAAAGGATGTCAGTGGTGCACCCCACTGGCAGCCCTCTGTTGCATGATGGGATAGAGTAAGCTGGATAGGAGGACTCCGCTGCCCCCCCCCCCCCCCCCGCACACGCAAATACATTAAGAATAGGGTCCAGGAGGACAAACAAGCACCCATTACCCACACATTCACACAAAACTAAATTGCGACAACTAACTCAGAAAAGAGTATAAAACCCACTCATAAACAAACACAAACCCACTCAGCCAAAGGTACGCCCACCTACTGCAAACTGAGACAAGGACTCACGTGCCTGCCCGCACACACACAAAACTTAATTCAATTCCACAAACTTTTAAGACAAAACTAGATATAACACTGGCATGTTTTTGAGCAGAACCTGACAAGACTATTTTTTATTTATTACATGTAATGGATATAAAAGTCAGCAATATTATTATGTGCTAAATCCTCTGAAGTCAATAGGGCACAAATTGGCATAGGGGGTGGCTTCTGCAACATTGTGCAGAAACACACACACACACACACACACATATACACACACACTAGCCATTGCAAAAGCCTAAGGTGAGAGGTCACACAGGAAATAGAGTCGCAGGAAGTGCTAGTGGCTTATTGCCCGCCTTCCCCTCGTCCTCCATCCTGAGGAACTTCCCGTCTCATTTACATTCCCTGTGCACTCAGCCAATCGGATCGCAGCAGCGTTAAAGAGTGGGGGTGGCGGGTTTAACATGGAGGGAGAAGAGGAAGAGAGAGAAAACAATAGAGCTTCCAAAACAGCAAAAAGCATTCTCTCCTCTTTTTCTCTCTCTCGTCCTTTTCCCTTTCTCTCATTCCCTCTCTCCCCCTCTCTCTGCAATGCGCCCCTCCCCGATTCCTCTACTCCAACAGCAACACTCCTTCTCTCTCTCTCTTTCCCTCTCTCTTTCTTTCTTCCTCTCTCTCTCTCTCTTTCTCTCTCTCAAACACACACGCACACACACAATACAGTATACTCACTCACTCCCTGCTTCTTCATTTGTCTGAGGAGATAGAGGGATGGGGGGAAGAATGAAAGGAAGAAAAGAGGGGGAAAAAAACTACTTTGTGAGGACGGGCATTACTGGGTAGATCTGATCCTGCTGATTACAAGCCCCTTTGCATGGTGATAGAAGAAGGAGGTTAACCGTAGACCGGCCTTTCCAAGATGGCGTCACTTCAACACACCCACCTACTCACACACACAGTTTGCATTGCTAACCACCTCAGCCAACACAATGCACATGGGTTGGGCAGCTAAGATCTCCTCCCCATAACATAACCAAGGCTGCCATGGCTCTTCCAGAAACTAAACCACCACACAGGGAAGTTCAGAAATAAAACCTTCTACCACCCAGTATTCAACAGTAAATATCTGGGGGAAAAAATCTCTAACTTACTCTCTAACTCTCACTCTCTCTCACACACACATGTAAATGTCAATAGTGTCAGCCACCACTAACTCCCACTACCTTATGATGAAGAAAAGGAAATGTTCTAATTTATCAAACTCATAAATAAACTAATATACACATATTTTAATGCAATTAGTTAGAAGAGAGTAAAATACAATTGACACACTGTACAGTGTGCACAGCTGAACAGCATCAACCTCAGAGCGAAATCCAATATCAGTACTGAACCAAAGCATTCCAACAGAATAAATCCCCCCATTACAATCCTGCTCTGCGCTCATCAAAATGAGTGGCCACCTCTGGCAGCCATGTTGTGCCCCTTCAATAGCAACAAATCTTTATCGGCAAACTTTTTGTTCTTGGTCAGACTGCCTAAAAAAACTACACCAACAACAAAAACTCTTTGATTGCCATCTCAGATCCTGTGGCCCTTTCATTTCTAGATTTCCGTGCATGCTTGTACACCTGTAGCTTTGCTTTCCATTAGTCTTTACTTCAACAAGGACAACGCTACAGAAAAGGAAAAAGCAACAGTCTAACACTTGTGATTTGCACATTAGACATTCAGATGCAATCGCTTCATGTTCTTACACCAGCGTATGACCATCATGCATCACAACAGCTATTTACCTGTACTGGTAATGACTTGAATTTTAAATACTGAATTGATATTTCCTTATTCTGTTAAAAAGCAACAGCAGTGACAACATAAAAAGAACAATACAGAGATCCTAATGTAAACAAATAACTGCACATTTGAAGATAAATGTTACTTAATATGGAAATTAACAGGATGATCCAGATGGGTACAGTAATTTTTTTACACATCACACAGATGTTGTGTAAGACCATTTAATTCTGTTGCATTCACAACCTGAAAGGTGCAACCTTACAACCCAAGACTTGGCCACAAATTAAAAACATGTGAGCCCTTCTCCAGGGTCAGATTTCCAAAGCCAAGACAAATTTCATGACTACTTATGAAACTCACTGATGATTTCATAAGCCAATAACACAGTATATTGGTCAACATTGGTCTGCTTGCTTCAATGAAACTGATACACTAACACTAATGAAATTCTTAAAAATGTTCTTTCCTACATTACATACTGTATTCTATGTAAGTTCAAAACTGAATTTTCAGTGCTACAAAAAAGGCAACAAAATGTTATAAAAGAAAAAGAGATTTATATTTTATGCCCAATAAAAATGGCATAACTCATTTGCTGTTGGTGGCTGCTAACAAAAGGAAACTCATGTGAAATCATTCTGTTCTGGAGCTAAAAAAAGCCCGCAGACAGTGAGGGAGCGTCCGCAAAGGCAGCACCAGCCTGCAGGTCACACTGTCCACCAGAACAGAGGGTGGGGCTTGGGGAGGAGGGAGGGGGGGCATTCCCTTTACCAACACCCCCCCCCCCCCTTCCTCCAATGCACACACACACACACAACCACCACTCAGTCACTCCTTCCCTCGCTGGACTTCTCTCTCTCTCCCTCTCAGTTACTGGGACCAATAGTTGGAAGTTATAAGCTGCTTAAAGCTTAATGTGAAGGTTCCACCAAATCAGCCTCATAGCCAATGCAAGAGGATCCCGAGTGTGAGCTGCAGTTTGCTTAAGCTACTGGAGCAGTGTCCCACTGGACTTTAAAGTTACAGCATACAAAGACACACACACCCACGCATGTAGGTGAGATACTCACACATGAAGCAACCCTTTTTACTTGTTCTTGGCTGTTAGTAAATGTATCCAGAGAGACACTACACAAATTCTGATAGCAACTGGATTTTCTTTTAAGTTCATATTTATTTTTCAAAGGACTTCACTAAACAAATTAGGTAATTACGTCCAATTAATAATAACAACCACCCTTTTTTCCATTTCTATGCTTTAACCAGCTTGACTTACAGGAATAGCCTTACTACAGCCAACTTGACATAAATTTGAATGTGTATAGCTGGAAGTTATTGTTACCTAGAGAGGGATGGAGAAGACTGGTTCAGATGACCATGAGAGAGAACGAAAAAGAAAAATAAGTGACTGACACCACATGCTATGCCACGCAACTGTATGCTGTAAGTACTTGCGAAAAGTGAGGGTAAATATTTAATGGGAGCTATCTAGGCACCAGCAAGCATAAAAATCAGAATGAATATTTAATTGTTAGTGCAAAAGTGCACAGACAACCACAGATCATAACATCTCTTTCTCCTCCCCCTCTTTGGACAGCCCCTGTGCCAAGGGAGGCACGGTGAAGGTGGAGGGTAAGGGTGCCACTGCACCATGCCAGCCCGGCCAGTGTGGCTTTCTGTAGGTTTCCTGAATGGACACCAGCAGCCCTCCAGCCTGATGCTTTAAATAGCCAGACTGCTTTCCCTGAGAAACAGGGCAAAGGCAGGGAGAAATACAGTAGGCAAGCAAAGGTAAAGGGGGGAGGTTGGTTGACAGTGGGTAGCCAAGATGGAAAGTAGGGAAAGTGAACAAATGAAAATGTTGCCAGTGTGTGTGTTTATGTTGTCCTGGACATGGCTAACAGAAGTGACACGGAGCAAGTTGTAAGCCTATAGCGAGCCCTTGGTTCAAAGAACAGCTAGCATATCCACAAGCATTAAATTAACAAAGCAGTAAGTGCAAATCTACTAGCAAAAAGTTACAGTTCAACCAATTCAAAAAGTAATCACATTTCAACTATTAAGAATTATACTCTTTTTGATCCCGTGAATGTTTGTTTTATTAACTAAAATAAACCAACTGAACAAACATTTAAAAGTTCCATCAGCAAAAAAAAGATGCAAATCCACATTTCTTTTAGTTTTAAGTTAAAAGTGAACTTTACAACATGTCTATACAAACATATTGACCTTATTTTGGAAACATGGCAAGGCACGCTATGTGTGTGTGTGTGTGTGTGTTTGTGTGTGATGGATTCTGAAAGAGTTGCAGCTCCAGTAGGTTCCTCAGGATTCAGGTGGTATGCCAAATGGAGGAAAGCTAGTTTTCAGTCTCAGTGCCCTGTCCACTCTATCATCTTCCTCCTCATCTTCCTCCACTGGACTCATTTGCACTACTACCTTGACACACACCTCATACTGGACCACAGTACATTCATGTGCATCTCGACCCTTAGTATTTGTAGTAGCAATGTATTAGTAATGTTGATCTGTTGATCTGATGATGTTTTGTTGACTTGCTTCTTATCATCCTGTGTACACTGTAGCATAAATTGTGTGTGATTTTTTTAAGCTGCTGGGACCTTGAATTTCTCCTTGGGTATCTATCTATCAATCTACATGGTTTAAGCTAAAAAAAAAAAAATAAATAATAATAATAATAATAATCCCTTGCCTCTAATATCTCTACCTCTTGACCATCTCTCCGTTTCTTCCTCACTCTTTCTCTTGAGAAATTCACAGCACTGAAGACAAAAAGGAGGAGGGGACACCAAGGCTTTCCCTCCTTTTTCTTTAAGTCAGAGACAATAGTTCCCAACCTTTAGCTTGACCCTTGACCTCAGAGTGGACTGGGAATGGTCTCAATACAAAGTCTAAAAGGAGCCAGAGGGCATGCGGGGACAGCAATGGGAAGGGGGGGTGGCAGAAGACAATCAGACATTTCAAAGGTGGTTTAGGTTTAAGTTGAATATAAGGCTGCTACATTTGTGAAGAAGGGCCCTTTCTTTCCCATGTCCACTCTTGATTTAAAAGACCATTTTTTCACAGTTGCATGCTTAACAGAATATTAATTACCTGAACCAACAATGTGAAATACAAACATAACATAATAGCTTTTGCTGGAGCATGCAACTTGCAGTTTTAAATATTATAATGTTTCCATTGGGCTGTATACTGAAAATGCAGTATGAAAATGAAAGGTAGCTATAACCAAGTCATCTGGCCAATTATGCCACTGAAATAGTCGAAAAAAAATAGAGGGTCAATCCTTTTTCCATGTGAAAAATTAAAACTTCACCATAATGAAAAACATTTGTGATTCTTTGTGTAGTTCTGCGATAACTGCATACACGCCAAAGGGAGTTTGTGCCTTCTCGTGTGAGCGCTTTGTGAGGGCGAATACAGTTCGGGTGGAGTCCGTGTCGTGGGTGGTAATGGTAGGCAGGCCAGGGTGAGAACAACAACTCTGGAATCCATTTAGTGGTATATAAAGGGGATGTGTCTTCGGTCTAGGTCAAAGTTCGCGCCTCACTCAAAAATGACCTGCACGGCAACGAGAAGATGGAAGCCGAGCGCGCCTCCATTTTGTGAGTTAGACCACATTGGCAGCTTAAGCCGTTGTAGTAGGCTATCTACACGGCAGTTATATGGCCCATGAATAATATGAAAATTTCCTTATTCCACAACTGTCCTACAATCTGAACTTCTTCGGAAGCTTTCGTTTTAATCGAAGACCACTGCATTTCATCATTTCACGGGAGTTAAATTAATTTCGCCTCCGTCCATGTGCTAAATCGCACAGTGCATTGATATCTACCCAGGTGGCAAGTCATATCTGGGGTCGGAATTCAAAGACCCTGGAGCATCAGGGACGCGCTCTCGTGTACACAGAAAAGAAAAACACACACACACACACACAGCGCCATTTTGTTCACTGACGGGCCCTGCTCCGAGAGAGAACGCACAGCACCCAAGGACATTCATTTGGCTATCCCATATTTACACTGCAGACGACTAATAGAATACAAGCGATTCATATACTACATTTTCTAATAAATGTGCTTTGTCAAATCTGAGGGGAATGGGGAAAACTGGCATAAATGCGCCAGACAGGGTGATATCCCTTGTATAGTTTTCAATGGTAATTGAGGCTTCTTTATAAGACAAACAAACTAATAAAGTTCTTCTATATTCAAATCATTAAAGACTCGTTGTTAAACACGAAATGCTCATCGGGGTCTTCGAACTGCTCCAACACAGCTCTGCCCTATTGTTGGGAAAGAATTAATTGGTTTGGGCGATAAAATCCAATAAACTAGTTTCTTCCAAAGTATAGAAATGGTGGCTATATTTAAGCTGGTGAGATGAAATACTAGACCTGTTTGGTCCATTAAAGAGGACAATAGGCTATATCTTTGCTGTGGCTGTGTCCAGGAAGTCGAGATTACTAAACCCAAGTAAAATATGGTTTTGTTGTCGGCTAGCCATCAGGGAACAGGCCTTTTCCCAACACTCATGCGTAAAACGCCACAGACACTCTTACAACCTCTCCCACACAGTTCCCTTAAAAGGATGGGAATGAAAAAGAACGATATGCCATTTATTGGATTTCGTAAGAATAGCTACCATAGGCTGAAGGAATCAAAATGTATCCAGTTTAACCGCCAAAACCATGTGAAATTACAGCAAATAAAAAAAGGCGCTTCTACGTGCATCATCAATTAATATCCTAAATTACTACAGACCCCACCCATCTCCAACCTTTCAATGCAGCCTCTACCAGGATGGCCTGTGAGCGAGCAGACCTCTCAACCATATGAGCGAATAGGCAGCCATCTTCCATTTGACAACGCCCAATTACAACAATGAGTAACAGTCGGACAAAACAGTGGAACTTAAAAGCATTTCTATCAATTCATAAAGTGTCATCGAGGACACCATCAGTTGCAAGAAACAAATGGTCTTTTATCACTCTTAAACAAGGTAAAGAAAGGATGAGCTACTAACGGGTAATAAAAAAAATAAAGCACGACCTAAGCCCATCTGCCATTTTTGACAAACCAAAATAAAGCAGTGACAGTCAAACAGCCAAAGCAGCACGCTACAAGGCTTTTCCTGAGTAGATTCACCTTAATAATATGTCAAAGGATCAGTAAAACTCACAAATGATCTCGACATTACAAACATTTAGAGTATAGCCTGTTGACATATGGGAATAAGATCGTCACATAGAATAGACAAAAAATATACCGGCTGCACACTCCCTTGATTGCTGTGGATTATAAGGCTGCACAGCACTTGGTTTGTTTTTGACGTATGCTTTAAAAAGGACAACTGCCATGTGAGAAACCGTCTCGTGTGCTGCTCCAACCGTGCGGTGGCTTCACGCACACACCTCCCCCACAGCTCGAGCAGCGCTCGTTACAGCCTCTTGCTGGCTACCAGGGGGAAGCCTGCCTCCATTCATAAAGTCAGTAAACTACTCGAGAGTACTACGGCACCGTGAAAGAGGCGGCGCGTGGAGCTGCAGCACCGCCCATCGTGGAAAGACAGAGGGGTGTGGGTAGCCTACGGTGAACAGAGATGGAGGCTCGACTGTGTAAGACCAAACACATCGGTTGAAACTGAGAGCTTAATGAAAAGTAGCCTATCAGTGCATCACGACAATATTCCTTGAACATCAGCATCCAACATATCAGGCAAATGTTATGCACATATGTGGAAGGTCTTGGCCATTATAGGCTAGCCTACTCTGAATATTTCCCACGCATCTTAGACATTACATTATTCGGTTCTCACTGAGCAGTGTCACCCCTTATAGTAAACGCATGATTGGATCGCAATTTCAGCTGTGAACAGTCGTGCATTTCAGATTCCTCAGTCAATCATACTGTATGCGCTACATCTCTGCTTACATCATAGGCAACTGCACCCAGTTTTTCGGCTCGTGCAATACATGTATTTGTTCGACAGCAACACTGAACATTTACCTTAACACTAAGAGTTATAAGAATTAACCAAAAATTGTGCACTATGTATAACATTTTATATCGCAGCTGTGTTAAGACCAAATTGCATAAAATAAATGAAAAAGGACAATGCACAACAGTAAACACATACTACTACTACTACTGTGACCATAATATGGGAAAAGGCGCATCTGAATGACAAACACGGTTTGAGACGTCACGACGGTTGTCTTCACGCTGCTGTGCTTAAATAAACACAGCAATAGGCTACTGCAGAATCAGTACATATTTGTAGAAAAAGCAGATTTACTGTTCTCACATTACAAAAAAACTGACAACCTGTTTTTGAAGGCAATTTATTTAACATATTCATTTACACCTAACTGACAAATGTTTTAATGTTTAAAAAAAAAAAAAAAAAAAAAACAAAAACACCACATACACACACATTTTTTTGTATACAACTGAGGAATTATGCCTGCTTTACTGGTGTATGGGCAGATTTTTTGACAAATTAAAATTGGTTACTTGAACTAGAAGAGGATCAGGACCAACTTAAATGAACACACACTCAACAAATAAATAAAAATAAAACACAAAATACATAGCATGTCCAACCATTTAAACTAATTTTTTATTATACCAAATTCTGCACTTCTGTATGCTTTTGTTATTATTTGACCAAAGTTCATGATAAAACCACATAATATTTTAAGTGTATGCTGAACTTAATGGCAACACACAGAGCACTATTCTTTTTCCTATAAAAGAAATCTAATATGATGCCACATGAATACATTCAGCAGCCTACCCTATCCTTCATCAATATGGTCCCATTCAACAAACACCATGAAAACATGCTCTGAAAACATTTTCAAACAATCTGCCTATGAGTACACCAATACTGTAGGCACATGCTGAAGCACTCTCAGAAAGACATATTCTCTAAAGGAGTAAGTAGCATCTTTCAGTCCCTCACAAGGACGTGGATTCCAGCTCAAGTTGTCCACATCGGAAAGAGACACAAGAAGAGTGGTTCATTCTTCCTTGTGTGGTGTGACGCAAGTGGCTTTGTTTAGAAGCAGCCAACCCAGAGCACCTATACAGTGTCCCCAAAAGTGGATATAAGAACAGTACCAAAGCACTCTTTAAACAAGAAAGTTGCTTGGCCTAAAAACTGGTAAATCATATTCACGACAACAACTTGCTGATTTACCCTAGGGTTCTTCAGTGTCTTCCACCCTTTTACAACAAAACTATTGGGCTTGCGCACACACAAGTTGGGGTACTTTAAAACTTAAAGACTCAAATATGTTTCTTCCGTTTCTCTATATTAATTTGATGTACCTCAAATTTGATTTGATTCTCACAGCAGAAATCATCAAAGGACATACGATTTGAGAGCAGGACTACAAAAATGTTGCCAAGATCTCACTGAATGCGACGTACAGATGATCATGTCCAATATGTTCCGTTTACACTTGAAATAGATTTCTTTTTCCAGTTGATCATTTTATGAATTAAAACTATATTTTGAAGCTTTCCACAAGTAAAGGCAACCTACTGTATTATACAGTGCAATCAAATAATTCATGTTTGCAGAGATAAAATGTTACTTGTTATTCCCATCTCCACATGTCAAGACACGCTAAATCAATTAACATGCTTTAAATAATTGATCCTAAAACATAAAACACTATGGCCAAAATGTCAAACACAAGAGTTCAACTGAACTGATTGCCAAGAGAATCTGCTGAATATACACTTGTCCTCTGTGCCCTGCCTCCACACACTGTGTGATGTTGAAGTGAATTGCCTGCATGTAGAAGGCATGACCGTGTGTGTGTGTGTGTGTGAGTGTGTGAGTGAGAGAAAAAGTGAGAGAATAGGAGGGGAAAGGGAAGAGAAAAAAATAGTTAAAGAAAGACTGTGAGTGTGAGAGAGAGAGCAAGAGAAAGGGAGAGCCTGTGTGTGTGTGAGTGAGACACAGAGACAGAGAGACAGAGAGAGAGAGAGAGAGAGAGAGAGAGAGAGACACTACGTGCGTGTGTGTGTGTCAGTTAACGAGAATTGAGCCCCTCCTACCCCCTATACCCTTTCCCTTTGCTTCGTCTGAAAATGTATGCATGCAAGTTAGAATATGTCTATACAAGCTTGTCATGAGTACACATGTGCATGTGTCTGCATGTGTGCGAGCTTGAAAGATAAAGAAAGTGTCAGAGACAGACAGAGAAAGAGGGAAAGGGAGAAAGGGAGGGTGTTCCCATACCAGCACATGCCTGTTTGGCAAGACATGTGACCAAGAGACTCCATTTTAACTGATTTGGAGTCAGAGTGAGAGAGACCTGGACATGTCTGAGGTGTAAACTGTATGATGAAAAGGCAATGCCACAAAGTAAAAATACTCAAACCATATGATGTATTCACACCAAAAAAATGACATATTTATTCTGTTCATGCTGTGAGCCTAAAACCCCCAAAATGTCCGTGTTTGGGTTTTGAGGGGGGAAAAGCACTGTACTTTTTTTTATGTAGAAACCCATTCATTGAGTTATTCACACCAGGGTATTATGTGCCAGAGATTAGGTTGAAAGGGTCACAGAACATGTGTCATAGAGCACTCATCACGGCAATAAAGGCTAAAATTGTCTGACGATAGGGTTGTGAGAATCACATGAGGGTCTGTAAGGGTATTGATAAAGGCCATATTGAATTAGGTTATCAATTGTATATTGAGACATTTCAATTCCATGTTTTTGCAAACTCAGCTGCATGTCAGCCTTGATGTATTAATTCTACTTTTAACCATTACATATTCTCCGTATAGTTTTACTATAGTTTACTTTGACACAGCAGAAGTTGGTATGATTCCTACTCAATGAAAACTTAGTTATCCCACATGATCACCCAAACAAAAAGAGCAAAAGTGGAAATTATCCACTTCATATCGACATTACTTTTTTTTTCCTAGTTTGTCTAATTACTACACCAGCAACAGGACCCTAGAGCCGTTCAGTTAACTTTTGTAATATTTATTGTGTATTTAAATTTTATTATATGAATGTGTGAATCATTTTATGTGACTACAATAATAATGATATCAATAACAATAAAATATTGTTAATAATAATAATATTATTATATGTTGCTATGTTATTTTTCTTCAAATTTGTTTTCAAACTGACTAAAATATGGATTTTGAAAAAAATAATGGCACTAAATATACACAATACAGAACAACAACACAGAAGTACTAAAGTTATTTGTAATCAATCCCAAGTTATCAATCCAACCAATGACTCCCTTCTTTGCCTGCACAAATGAAAAACGGAAGTGAAAAAAAAAAAAAAAAAAAAAGACTCAGCTTGATCAAGACTTGAAATTAAATGACTTCGTTCTATACCAACAGAAAACACTTCAGATGTAATGTTTTTTCGTTTTTAACACAAACCCAACATACCTGCAAACAATGCATCTGCAAAGATTCTTTACCAATATCAATGTCAAAAAGCTGCCATAGGTCAAAGCAATTTTAGTCACTAAACTGTTTTCTTTTTTTACTTAATGCACAAAACCACAGAAATGCCAAAAATGTGCCATAGGTCAAAGCAAAGTTTTAGTCACCAAACAGATTTTTTTTTTTAACTTAATGCACAAAACATGCATCAGAACTGAAACCATATGTCCAGACAGGCATACAGCCACATTTCCTAGTTACATTTTTGGACAGTTCATTAACGGCACTGTTACAACAGCAAAACAGATCCTCAATCCACCACACTCCAATTTACTACAACCTGTGCCACTTCTTGTCCCTTCCTCATATGACATTCCTATTGGATAGTACAAGACATGGGGTTGTTTCTACTGCCCATTCTCCTCATTTGAAAAACGGATACAAAAATGTAAAGAATTCAGGTTCAAGAGGCACCACCCCTACATTATTCCCCCTACCTTCATGGTCCTTCCCCTTTGTCTCTTCAGTGCACGCTCGCTCTCTTCCTCTACTTTAGTAGTGTTTACTATGGCCTTTGGCTGGCCAGTTCAGGAGGTACACAATTGAAAGGGTTAAGGCTGAATTATACTTCTGCGTCGCAGCAACGCAGACAACTTCGCCAACACCCTCGCCGACGTTTTTGATTTATACTTCTGTGTCAGAGTCAATGCAACGCGTGGCAATTCACCGCCCCAACACAACTCTCGAACTCTTTGCTCTGGTGGAGTGTTGTTGCCATACAGCAGCTGCGTGATAATTAAAGGCATGTGAATAAATAAGGTCATTGTTCAGAAAAATTGGAGTAGCAGCCCTACACTTGTAAGTTATAGACGCATAGAACAAAATGCGAAGGAAAACTACGAACCTATAAAATACTGTTTGCACAAACTGTAAGCACAGGGTGCCACGTGTGTTTACAATGGATTAGCTTGCCAAAATTACAAAATTATATCCAAAGTTTGGACACTGTTTCCCGCTGTAAAGCAGACCAATCACAGCCCTCGACATCTGCGTTGTCTGCGTTGTCTGCGTACTCTGCGTCGATTTGACGCGTAGTTACAATTTTGGGGAGGTGCACGGAAGGCGACGCAGAGCATCGGCGAAGGTACGCAGAGCTACTGCGTCGCTGCAACGGAGAAGTATAAATCCAGCTTTAGAGGTGAGAGGGCCTCAGTCTCAGAAAGCAAGAAAAAAAACTGCTGGGTGGGGAGCTGTGTGTGGGGGTGTGTGTGTGTGTGGGGGGGGTGCCTTAGGGCTGAGTGAAAATACCCACTTGCATAAAGACATCACTACCTCAAACACATGGCCATCCATTTCAGATTAAACAATGAATTATCAGACCACGCTTTCCAAGTCACAGATATCAAGTCACCTCGCACCACACAATCTTTAAATAACAATACATACAGGTTACATTATTAAATATATAGAATTACAATGTACATAAAATTAGCAACAAAACTTTTTTTGCAGCAAGGTGGTTTACTACATTATGTACAGAACTGGCATGAATTTCTAGATTAATTAACTGACCAAAATGTAAAAAAAAAAAAAAAAAAAAAAAAAAAAATTCTCTTCTCAACGCCAATCTCCACCTAAAAAACCACCACCTCCGCCACAGCCACCATGGAGTCTACAGCCGTGCCTCTTTGTGCTCAACCAAACGCTTGCAATCATTCCTTGCACACATTCCACAAGCGCCGCCTCATCTGTATGCTACAATGGCGTATGGGCTATAGCATGAGTTGGTGTGCTCACATTTGAGTGGGGGATGGGAAGTGGGTAGGCTAAAGGGGTGTGTATGCATGTGTGTGTGTGTGTGTGTGCGTGAGAGTGTGTCCCTCTCTGGAGAGGTGGTGATGGTGGTGGGTGTTGGTCTACTTCTCCATGTCACTGCCAGGTTGTGGCAATTTGACCTTCCCACGTAATGGGACACACTGCAATGTGACTACATGGGCTCAACACCAAGCGGTCAACAAGAAAAAGCTCCCATTCAATATTAAATGCCTTATAACCCCTAATTCAGAGAACATCTTCTATCTTAGCACTAAAATGAACTGAAGCACTATCCCCTAGCACTATGCTCCTTAAGGTTTCTGCTATGTAGCTTGATTGTCATCCTCGTTTTTGTAAGTCGCTTTGGATAAAAGCGTCTGCTAAATGCACAAATGTAAATGTAACCCTTTATGCATATTTGCACACACACACACACACACACACACAATCAACCAGACACTTACATACACACCCCTTAAGCACACTTGTATTTGCCACAACTTTTCAGTAATCTCACCCTATGGCTTCGGTAAGGTTCAAGCCCACACAAATCATTCTCTGCCTTTTGGTGTGTGTGTGTGTGGAGGGGGGTGTTTGAGAGACAGAGCGAGAGAGAGTGAGAGACTGGGACCATGTGAGAGCATGAGTGAGCAAAGTGTGTTGACTCGGGTGGGGTGGAGGATGGGACACAGTGACGAGGGATAGTGAGAAGACACTCACTGCAAACTGAAGTGAACGA
>JAGFZM010001563.1:41776-61291 GCA_017657215.1 Limnothrissa miodon | reverse complement strand
TCTCCCCGCCCCTTTCTCCCTCAATCTTTCTCTCCTTCTCTCTCTCCATCTTTCTCTCTCCATCCAGAAGCCCTATGCAGCCAAGCCCCAAAGAGCGCAAAGCTGATCATATGACTCCAATGGAAGAGGAAAAAGAGAGTGACAATGACACAAAGACAAGGCAAGAGCAGCAGGCGGAAAAAGAATGGGGGAAAAAAATTAAACCAAGGCATGCACACATACAGCCACCTCTTTCTTTAAACCGAACGACATAGTTGCATGTGCATGTGTGCCGTAATCACAAGAAAGATGAGCTCCTCTCTCTCCCTTCTTTCCTCCCTCTTTGCATCCCTCTCTCGCTCCTTCCCCATATTGTGTTTGGAAGCGTGTGCGACCGCCTCTTGCCATGTCGTCAACGGCTTCTCGCAGAACGACTCACAGGTGCTCCCCCTTCCTGATTGGTCGCACCCCCTTGAGCTCGCGGCCCTTCCCCCCACCCCACCCCCTGCCTTCCGTAGTACTACGACTGAGAGGAGACTACAGAGAGGGAGGGAGGAAATGAGAGAGAGAGAGAGAGGATAGAAATAGGGAGGGAGAAGGAGAGAAAAGTAATGAGCAGGAGCCCTTACAGCTTGAAGTCAATGTGACCACTGCATGCCATTTTAACCTAACAGCATTATTTTTTTTTTGACACACTTGCACTTGATAAACATCAGCATTTTACGTCTCTTCTTAGTCTTTAACACACCTTAGAAATATTTAGCTATTTATTACATGACACTGATTTTAAATGTTATTGGATTTAACTTTCACTGTGTGAGCTTTGAGGTCATACATCTTCACAATTCTTATAACTGTGTATGGCAATGTTGGTGCTTTCTGCAAACACACAATGCCTTTGCTATTTTAACTTAACCTTAATAAATGTACATTCTCTGCCACTTTGCACAATTTTATTTTTATACATTACAGTCAGTACATGTTGCAAATTTAAATTCCCCACATTGCTATCTGTATCTTTTAGAGAAGCAAATTGTAATGAGTGGTTAAAGGGTAAATGCTTGCAATTACTAAAGACTTTCAGAAAACAAACAATTACTGTAATGAATGTAATCAGGTTTGGGGGCACATTCCTATTTTCACTTAATGCCCATTCATGACATGTATTCAACTGAAAGTGAAGACTATTACATCCCAATATTAGGTTAGTATAACTTGATGGCATATACTTGATTCTAGTCCATCGTAGAAGTGGATAGGTGATGGACATTTGTTTACACTACTGAGTGCCTTTAAATCAAAGCAGAAAAAAATCCTTTGTTGAAACAACCATTCTTACTGAATGAAAGGTAAAACTGAAATATGACAAGTAATGTCATGACAACAATGTGCAAATGCCCCTGCAACACTCACATACCAAGAGTAAGGTAAGCCAATGTGTTCTCGCTCTTTCTCTTTTTTTTCTCCCTCTCTCAAACACAAACACACAAATTTATTAATACACCAACACTTACTTCCAGCAAGTCCTTAATATTTGAATAAGATGTGTTTAGTTAAATGATTAAACATCTGAAAACAGCAACTATTTGTATATATTTTACAGTACTGCACGTCTACCTCACTACGTGCTTACATTTCTCATACTGTGCACAGACATGGTTATGTAAGGGGGGCCAGGAAGAAAGCACACAAGGGTGTGCACAATAGGAGAGGACTTTGCTACTTAAGAACATTGGCTGCTGGTATAAATTTTAGTTGGTTAGACGACCTCTGCCAAGCGAAAATACTGGATTTAGCACTTCACACTCTGGTAGCAAAGAGGTTTTCTGATGCCAAAAAAATGTAACCAATTAACTATTTGACTAGTTAAATTGCCTACATTTTCACTAGAGATAGGTTTCCATAAGATTATGAAAGCAGCACCACCACTTTACATAAAAACAACACACATTCACATCTACAAGTACACATTGACTGTAAATAATAAATAACAGTAAATAGGAAAACTAACATCTATCCCTTTTCACAGGTAAAGCATCTATATTTAACAGTAATACAATTATGTTGGCTTATATTTTGTGTGCATACAAGTGTCACTTTACATCAAAATTGTGGCTTGGGAAAAATCATTTTCATGCCTTTCAACAAAATTACCATATGCTAACTAATCACATAAACCCAAGTGTCTCACCTTCAACTCAAGAACATAGAGACCATTTTTTTGCCTTATCTAGCATCTTAAAACAATTATTAGATTACTGATATTACCTACACATTTCAACAAGGAGACTATATGCTATTATACCTGTCTGCAAAAATCAGCTCTGACTTTGAAAACAAATGTCTCCATGAAAAGTTCCCTTATTAGTCACACTCATCATAAGATATTAAACAGACATTAAAATCCATGTCACCAATTTTCCTACAGAAGGACCCCTTTCAGTCAAGTCTGATTTAATTTATTTTGGAAATTATGGAATTCTCCAGACAACTGGACTTTGCTACATCAAGATATTACAAAGCTCAGTTTGGCTGTTGGTAACCAGTACAACATGCCACAATCAACCTAATGATTTACTCTATTGTTAAAATAGAGCCCTAGCCCCAAATTCTTACAATGCATTAAGCTTGAGTAGATGTCAATGCAAAGTAGCTTCATGCCAAATGATTACAATACTTGAATAACAGACATAGTTGTTGGTGTTAACATTAACATAGTAGTTGTTAACATTAACATAGTTGTTGGTGACCAACCTGTAGTAATATGAACCCCCACCCCACCCCCTTTGAGAGGGGGCACTATCCATTCCTCACCTTATAACAGTAACTCCATGAAAGATGCTTAGCCCTTGCCCCCTTTGCTTATTACATAAACAGACCAGTTTCCTTTAGTCCCAAATCTGAATTTAAGAGTCATCCACTAGAACCTCATCAAAGGTCATGGGGTGACATGTCAAAAGCGTCTCCATCTCCCTGACCATGTTTTCCAAAAGACAAAAAAAAAAAAAAGTTTCACGTCATCCAAAGCAAAATCCAACTCCTGTGCATAACCCCTAACCCTAACCCAATTCCCTCATTACAGTGAAATATTACCAGTACACATGGTAAAAATAATAGGCTATATATTTTATTATTTGTAGTTTATTATAATTATCCCAGGGTCTGTGTACTTCATGAAGACTAGCCTAAACCACACAGCTTTGTCTGGATACATGAAATACGCTTATAAAGGGCCCCACACATTATTCAAACGAACATGCATGAAACGATAAGAAATAAGTTCCTTTAATTATAAACTACGTTCCGGTATGACTGTAGGCCTATGTTATCTCAAGCGTCAGCAAACGACATTTATGTAGCATTTGACACATTGCTTAAGATAAATAGAGTGCCCCTGTAGCCCAATACACAACCATGTAGGCTAGAATGTGGGCCTACGCCATTTTCCAAACCAGTGACGTTGGTCGAGTTCTTGCAATGAGAGCGACCACGTGTCTACTGAAGCTAAAACAAATGCATCTACTATTAAAAGGTTACACTGTAGCAAATGGTGTAAAACATACTACCTACACATGATATTTTTGCTTGATAGCAAGACGACGTAAGTGTACATAACAGTTTATAATCACACGAAGGTAATATTACAGTTTAATTATAATTAAAACAGGAACGATCATAGGAAATAATTCTCGTGCCATTGTTTAAAACCAGCCATATTTGGTGAAACAACCTTGCGCGCGCCATTCAAATAGGCAAAACCGTACATACAGACTGCGACTTATTGCGCTTATCCACAAACTGACAGAGGAGCATATAAAAAAAACACAACTTTAACCCAACAGGTAATATGATTTCACTGAATTAAATATGGTGCGTGTCTAACCACAACAATAATCCACTTTCCATATTGCGCAATATCCTACACCATTAACATTTCTTTAAAACAAATGAAAGACTGGTTTATTTGTGTTGTACTACAATTTGGCATTAGAGATGGTGGGGGGTATTTTTCCACATCTCTGGCTGACAGAGCAGGCAGTTGTGAGGCACTAAGGGTTGTAAAGAGGGCGCGAGACCACAATTTTTTACTCTAGGCCTAGTTAATAATATTCACAACAAAGCGTTACACCACAGTATTATCTCGGAAGATAACTTGTGTGTCCATAATTTATTTCTAATGCGTTTCGTGCATTTAACAAATTATTTAATTTATAAATGCCCGTTCTCCTATCTTTCTTGCCTTTAATGCTTTAATTAAATACAAGTAGGTTTCTCCTGCGATCTTAATCACTACTTCGCCATTAGACAACATGATTATTTTCATACCCAGTAAATACATACGTGTGCAACATATTTAGGCTACACTTTATTTAGATTCTGAATTGTATGGACAAAAGGCCTGTGAGGCCTACTAAATCTACAGTGGGGAGGGGGACTCGCCAGCGGGTGGGGGAAAAAAAACAAAGCCATTTTGGTCAAACACTGACGACTTCACAACAAATCGCGTCAATCTAAAGACCATCTTAACATAACCATGTATATATGGTTAACGATTAAAGTTATAGTCCAATACGTTTACAAAGTTACTCATTAACCAACACAGGCCTACATGGTGGTAAGGCCTAGTGAGAAGTGAGCATGTGCGAATAGAATGATGACGTTGCAACCAATATGCAGAAAACTGTCATTCCACCTTCCAATGCCTTATGTAGGCCAACATAAAATCAAGCATTATTCAGACCAACAGATAATCAATCAAAACAGACATCTAGGAACACTGTAGGGTTGTTAGAACATGCATCTACGTAGATTAATATGAACATCATTTTGTGATCCACGTATAAGGATTATTCCACCCCAACAGGCTACATGGCGAGTGAGGGGTCTCAAATTGTGTAGACTACATCAACATATGCAGCCTACGTAATAAGAAGGATCACCACAAGAGACAACAAGCCATTTTAAACACAAGCCAAAACACACAACCTGGTTCTTATACATAGTCTATATGCTATGACGTTAAGACAACTCCACGCCACCATTCGGCGTATTCAAAAAAGCTAAATACCTTTGCCTCTTGGGGACAGAATGTTCGACCTCAATGCGTTTCCCGTGGAGTTCCACTTTACCTGAAGAAAAACAAATGCATAAGTTTAAAAATTAGGCCACCATCGCAATTACCAGGACTTGTGATCACCCAAATACCATCTGTAGTGAAACTACACATCTCTGTAAGATATGATTTAAGGCAACATTAAAGACAGGCTACCTTGCTAAGTTGCAATTATTGTGACCATTTGTATCGTTCGTGCGCAGACAACTACTTTAGGCCAAGTAGAAGGCAAAGGGTGAAGTTACATACTTAGGCCTACAGTAGCCTAATTGTAGTTTCTGAACAATTGCCACATAGGCTATTTACTCTACTCCTACTTATAGGACTACTTATAGAAACCCAACTTCGGAATGAACTAGTATATCGTCGTGTTCAAACACTTGCAGGACCCACATCCTTTTGATTTCAAATTACATGGAATCACGTTATACCATTTTTAAGACATGGTTCAACATTTAGTTGGAACAGAGGGTAATCCAAACGTGCTTGGACCTTCTTGTAATGATCTATTTAAGGTGTAACACACAAAAGCATGGCGACCTTCACGCTATAGAGCACATCACATGCTACATATGTTGAAAATCGCCAAGATACAATTTAGCAAGGAAGGGCCTATGTGACCCGTGTGCTCAAAGAGTATTATTCCATCACACAAATGGCGTGTCTTCGTATTTTCACTCCGAGTATCTATTGGTTGCTATGACTGTTCGTTAAATATACATGAATTAAGGTTAGTATTTTATCTTGACTATAGTGTCCTATTAGCCAAAAGGGGGAGGGGTGCGATATGATTCTATAGCTGAAACGAGCATAGGCTACAGAATGTTGAACCACGCAAAGCTTCCAAGTGGTTTCGGCGTTTGGACTACAATGAAATCGTGCTCACAAGGGGCCAAAATGTAGTCTTACTTGAGCACCAATACAAAACGTGTCTCGATGTAGAGGTTTGACTGTAAAGATAATTCTGATTCAAGAAAGTCGGTGCTATACATCGCTGCATATAGCCTACTCTGTCGTCGAGTTCCTCCTCTTTCAAAAGTTGGATCTTTGAGGGAGGCACATTACATCAGGCAACTCGTTTCAATTAGCCTAATGAAAATATATGGTTTTATTTCTCCCCCCGTTTTTCAAAAGTAGTACTTGGATTCAGGGCATGAGATGTCAGGGGAGTGGACATTGAGGGTCCTCAATAACATTATTTTACACAGCAAGTAGAATCTCAAGTGAATAATATTATATAAAGCAAACGTTGACAAAGGGTTCCAGACATCCAGTTAACTTACCAGAAAATGTTTCAATGGCTTTCATAGCCCATTGGTCGTCCGGACAGTCAACAAACGCGTAGCCAGTTTTCATGAGAAACTGCCCAGAGTATGGAATCTTGTAATCATCAAAGGTTTTGACCAAGTCCTCTGCAGTCACGTTTTCATTAAGATTTCCAATATAAAGCTTGTTCATGGTGGCAATATCAGGCTTTCCAGTAAAAATAATAAAATCAAAACAAACCAAACCAAAAACTTGATCGAACTGCTCTAAATGATCTCACAAGAAACGAAAGGCTATAAGGCGGCTGCACTATAAAAAGCACACTTGTAGACGGCAATGAGCTGTAAGTGGAGACGCAATTTCTGAATTCAAAACAATATCCAAAAGGAAAAAATGGTAAAAAGTTCAGCTAATGTGGACTAATGCTGTAGTATTATAAAGTCCAGCAGAGAAGTGAAGAAACCTTGAGTGTAGCTAATCCAGGCGAATCTCTCGCAGTGTAGAAATGGTATCAATTTGAATGACTCTGATGGTGGTTATGGTGGAATAGTGGTAGAAGTATGGCGGGATCGGGAGAAATTCTTTCCTCTCTTTCTGCCCCTCAACCTCGAGCTGTACCCTGCACTGTCACAGATCCTTCTGACTACGAATGGCACCGCCTCTAAACCGACTCGAATTTACTAATTTTTTGTTTGCAAAGAGGAAACCACGTGGTCTGGGAGTAGCTCGAAAGGGCCGCCCTCCTCTCTCTCTCTCTCCCCCCAGCAGCCTAGCGGATGGGTGTGCTAGAGAATTGAGGCTTGTTATGTGCAATGCGTTTTCTACATTCTCCTGTGGATGAGCAATAAGCGTGCATAGGCGTAGTGCACAGTTGACCGACCAAATGTGTTTGGTCCGTCTATAAGCGCGATATGAGGGGCAAACCATGGGAAAAAAGGTTACTCTTCTAACAAAGCAAGGCGATAAGGACAGGCTCTGTGTAAATAAAAACATGAGCATAGGCTATTAAAATTCTGTGCCACTTTTAACATTGGCTTTGTAAATTTTCGCCAAGGCTACAAGTTAAGTGGTGACATTGAACAAATACGAAACATTTGGAGAACTGAATTGTCTCAAAAGACAACAGACTTGGTCTTACAGCGCCTTTTCGGCAACACGAAGCGATGCAGTGTTATGTTTGCGTAGCCTAACGTTATCAGTTGAACAGATGCACAATGCATGCTAGACTTCATCATATGGGCTTAGCTAGGAATAAGTTTCTTTTAGGATTTCCTACAATTAGAATTCCTTTGATTCTGGTTACAGATTTCTACACAGGCCCCAAATGGCTTTTCGACCGCTGTGTAGAAACCTGGGCATGTGGTTCAGGGGCCGTTTAAGGGGTGGGGTAAACCAGGTCAGGCAAACTTTAAAATGTCATTTCTAACAGATAAAGTGCACACCTTTGAATGCACCGGATTTGGGTAATTCCCTTCTGCCTCCATTGCGGTGCCGTGGCGCTCTGTATCATGAGCGGATCTCAAAATGGAGGATTTTGAAAATTGCAGGCCCCAGCGCATGGCACAGCCCAGTCGCATGTAGCCTAATAGGTGTTTTCGACGTCCATAGTAGGAGTGGTTGAACTGTTAACAAGCGCCATAGTATTTTTTTATAGTTTTAGCCTACTGTTGTCAACAATGTTGCGTTTAATCAGACACATTAATGCAACTAAACAATCCTCGTTGTCTACGCAAACAAAATGTGGCGACAATGGAACTACAATAAACCGGAATTTAGACTAGGCCACTACACCGGCTTTTTTTTGCCTATGTGTGAGTTCGAAGTATGCTGTTTGAAATGTGTTGACGTGGCGTTCACATCAGCTTGTCATTGTTTTTAAGTACATAACCGGAACTAGGCGAAAGTCCTGAACAAATCTGATCCGCAAGACACTTATGAATTCCCCTAATTTAACATAGCCTGTGATCTATCGCCTATGCATTTATTGCACTAATTTATGCATTTATTGCACTAATTTGGCATGTAGAATAATAATCTGTAGGCTTATTTCCCCATCACGCTCACTAAAAATGTAGGCTGCTGGGCCTGTCAGACTTGTACATTTGACAGTACTGTGTTGTTCACTTATGGTATCAATTTTATGCATGCGCTCAGGCCTACATTCATTTGATATAGACTACCTGTTTAGACTTCCATCCACAGAGGAGAAATACTATTTTCTAGTTGGCTAATTGGGTTCCAATATTGTTCTTGTGAATTTACCACTGCTGTAAAATCGACAAATACACTTTAGCATAGCTGAAATGGTTGCACAATATAAAGTAGGTGTGAGGAACACCAAGGGCATCATTGGGCCTTGCTGATATTAAAATACAATGGTATGGAGATGGTGCAAGTCTCAATATCAATGACATTTTACATGCAATGAGGAATTACCTATAATTCTACGAAGTGCAACAAGTTTAGGTTTAGCATATACTGTACATGAACTGAGGGGTTAACGTTTTGTCAGGTGTTATGTGACTACTATTTAAATTTCAAACATCTCTCACTTCCTTATTTAGCACTTGACACACCTTATGTGCATGTAGATTTAGAAGTACAGGTATAACTTTTGTCCATTAAATAGGCCTATTTGTAGTTTTACTGTGCATTTAACAAGAATATGGCATATATATTTGAAGAAGTGCATAACACCTGGGTCAACTCCCACCTACTTGTACAAACTTCTAAGCTTAAATCACTTTCCATGATAGCAGTCCAGTTATCTAAAATTAATCAAATTTTTGTGTGTTTCTCAGTTTTACCATTTGGGTGCAGGACTAGGAAACCATATTTAATTAATAAATACCAATTGAAGTAACCAGAACAAAAGCAGTTTTGTGCACCATGAATTATGCTTCAGCATTGTGACAAAACAATAGATGGGAAACCTAGTGGTCAGTTGTCTCAATGCATCCTTTCAAGAGTATCATTCATCTCCTCAAAACTTCAACTTTAACAACAGCTTCACTTTTCTTTCTGTGGACAGTGGCCAAATGCCTTTGGAGGAATCCTTGACATGTTGATGTGTAAAGATCTAAAAACACCTGATTTTATTTCAGCATACCATGTCTTGCACAGGAAACATTGCATAGGTAGAGATGGGGATGGGGAAGATTGGTCTGTGGTTGAATGATGCAGTCTTTTCGCGTTTCCAGGCCATAGCCTTTGAGCTGACCTGTCCCTTATGTAGCATATGGTCCTTTCTACCTTAATGTTATGCTTTTGTTTCTCTAATAGTCTGTGTTTGTTTCTTGTGGAAAAGTCTGACTGAATAGCCATCTGAATCAGGGCGGGCTGGATCAAGGTTTCATCTGGTTAATTCTCCTCTTGTCCAGATCAAAACAGTAGCCTAAACTAATGGATATAATCTGTGTCCAAGGGTTAGATTTTTTTCCACTAACGAAAGCCACAACATGTCAACGGAAAGAAAATAGATACGTATGAACGAGTTTGAAGTTTACACACTCATAGGAAATAACCCAGAAGACACATCCAGCACAATTCCGTAATGGGTTCTGAAGAGGTCTGCCTTTTCTGTTGCTCACTGGTCAGGAAGGTGTCTCTTCCTGCATTAGTCACACAAAATCACCATGTTAAGATGCGCTCTCCAATAGCCTTTGGCAACTGTTTTCTCCCTCACCTATGTTTGAACTCAAAATTGGTTGGTCAGCCCCCCACTGCATTCCCATGGAAACTGAGAGTGATTGACAAGTCAGTTTTCCCACAATGCTTTGCATACATTGTGAGCCCCTCTCTGCTGTCTTTGCAGAAATATGATATAATCTTCACAGCCTGAGGACCCTCCCCCAATCTTACTCTTTCTACCTTTCCTTAATCCAGGTTTAGTCATCCTGTAGGATTGTAGTGCATGAGAACAAATAATTGGTAGCTGACACAAACTGCAGTAAAGGACATGTTCTCTGTGATTGTTTGCCTCATGTGAGATCAATTAAATGGTAGCACACAATAGTTAAAAATATTAAGACAATTTAACTAAATAATGTAATGAATATCAATTAATTGTATAAGAAAAAGTTGTGGATGTGTCAGACTCAAACAATTTAATTCTCCAAAAAATCTAAAACCAGTGTATGTAAATATGCCCAGAACATGTTGTCCACATGTTCTAAACAAGTTGTTTCCAGTTTTGAAATGAAATAGGATGTTTGTGTTCTGTTTGTCTTCAGCATAATTATTATTGTATCCTATTTGTGTACCGTTTAGATCCATAGTGAATCCATAATTTCTTTATCCAATATGACTTACTTATTTGCCACCTCAATAATGTGGATTATGAATCTACAACTGGTTGGACATTAAGGGCAACGTAAAGTCAGAAGTTAATAATTTAATCTTTGTGTTCCAAAGTACCTAATCTTTTTCAAATAAGGTTTTTTTTTTTTAACACAAAACAGTACAAATTGTTGTAGTATGTGACCCAGGTCTTCAGATGTAAAAATGGATCTCCTAATCAATTCATACATTATGCTTTCTATCATTGCATAAGGTGTTTGATATCTCAAAACTTAACAGTACAACAAAACAAAGTGATCAACACTGTTGTCTTTAGTAATTGGATATTTTGTCTAACTATCCTAACCAGAAAAAAAAACTAGTTTAGTTGCTCTTTAGTGGAAATAAAAGTTAAGAGTACAGGAAAAGAATACAGGAAATAACAGACACAATTGATACATAATTGCATAGAAGAAAAAAACAACAACCAGTTAAGGAAATAAACAAAAACAATGTAAATTCATATACTTGTAGGCATAACATAACCCTGAAATCGAAGTTCAAAAACATTTTTGTTTGTTTGCAAGATTCAAGAGAGTATACAAAATGGATGTATGAAGGTAAATCCTTGTGGGGAAAAAGTTAATGCATTAAAATTGAAAGGCATTATGCAGCAAATCTCGGAATAATTCTGACGTGCACGTTCGTTCCCACAGCGTCCACCCACGCTCGAGTTGTTTGCTACTTCAAACAAAATGGAGATAAAATAAGACCACTTTCAATGAGCTATGTGCGCCACCATTCATGGCGCGCAAACCTCAACTTCAGAGTTTTCGTACTGGTAAGCTACAGGCATGTTTTTAATATGCTACGTGTACAATGCAATAGTGTACTTTATCCTGAATAAACAGTTCTTTTATATATCAGCGTGGGTGTCATTTAATTGTTCGCTGCAGTCTAGTGGGCTTACGCATATGATTGAACTGTTGTGTATAACGTCTTATAACAAAACCCATCATGTGCGAACAGCAAAAAATGCCAGACATTTTTTTTTTCAAACCCTGTCGCGTTTGCAAGACACTTTAGTTCCGTTGTAAGGAACAGAGTACTTGTACTGTACACTCTGGACCTGCGTTTGAAAATAGTTTAAATTTCTTTTATCGGTCAAACAAGTTTCAGGTCTCATCATTTTGTGAGGAAACTATTCATAGACAAATGATTGCAAAGTTAAACTTCATATTGCCAATCACGCAACAAAGCTCTTTTTTGGCACGTGCATGCTTCCACCCTGTGGACATTTGGAGAAAGTGCACGCAAGTAGAAAGTCATATTAGGGAACACGCTGATTTCTTAGAAAGGTAACATTTCGTACACAAATCAACCCACAGAAATAGACATGCGATTTACAATGGATGCTACTAATTTGTGCGCGCATTCTCGAAGTAGATACTTTCTTTTTATGTGGAGTTATAAATGATTGGCATTGATTTTACCCGTCATGAAATTGTAAAAAAGTCTTGGCATTATATCTGGACATTATCAGGCATGAGCTGTGGATTAAAGCTGTAATTCGTCGACGCTTGTCGGAGTCTTCATTGGGTATATACACATATATCACCGTAATGTTGTATAGTTAAAATAAAATTGTTTTACATTTTGTAGACTGCATAGTTTTGCGCAGCATTTCTTTGGATAGTAAGAGTTAAGATGCAAAACCTTCTATTTGCAGTCAATTTACCGAAATATATTTATGTAATTTTGATTACGTTTATGATCAATATAACTACAATTGGACTGTTTTGGTTTGGTTTGTTTTTACTTGATAATATCATTCAAACCGGAGTTTGAAAAGATTACTTGGAAAATATTATAAAAGCAAACAAAAATGACTTGCATCTGAACATCTTCATAGGCAAAGTCTTTTCACCAGCACATACCACCTCTTTTAGCTACTGTTAGACCTTGAAATTGAAAAGAGAATTTAAGATCAACTAAATTATTAAAACATGTTCAATGTATAGCGTTTAGATGTTTTAAAGAGAGTAAACAAAGATTTAACCAAGAACTAAAACTTAAAACACAAAAACATGTGTAAAATTGTCCCCTAACAACACTTGTTTAGGTGAAGGATGAGGATGAAGGATGATCAATAAGGCTACTTTCGTGCTAACTTTCAAGCCCATGAAGTATGCGGCCATTTAAACAAAACGAATCCAAAATGACTAGCAGTTCTGTTTGTTGCATTGTGATGTCCTTTCTGTGCTCATTCGGTTATGTTATTAATAACATTTGGACGATTTGATTCTATTGTGAAGTGGTCTAAAATAACTAACATAAGGCTCACGTGTAAACGCTGTGACAAAAAACTCCTTTTAGTCTGGTCAATAAAACACTTTGAATATGTCTTTACCAGAGGAAAAGTTTTACACTTAAAACCACCATCAAAACAACAGAAAATGTTAGCTTAACTAATATATTGTTTTGTTGTGTTGACTACAAACGATGTGAAAGATATCCACAAAGATAGGCAATCCCACGCTTATGCCAAACATAACGAACGCAAAGCGGAAATTACATTTTGTTTCTTGCAGCTAATGTAACTATTTCTACAGTGACTAAGAGGGTGCTCGGTTGTCTTGACTTCGTTGTAAAGCGACCATATTCAAACATATCACGTGGTATCATGTTTTGGAGTTGATCCAGCAAGAATGATAATATTTAATTGTGAATTATCATGTTGCCTTTTAATCAGATTGATGATTGCGAGTGTTCATCCTTTCATCCTTTTGCGAGTGATGGTTCATTCTGATGTTGGACCTCTGAAAACTTATTCATATTTGTCCATATCAAATGCTCAAAGGTTTGGAGACATCTCTTCAAGATCATTCAGGTGAATGTGTCTCATAGACATCAGCCTAAAAAATGAATTTCAGTAAACTAAAAAGGAAAGACTCAGTGCTGTGGGACTCAGGTTGGCCAGTGTGAGAATTGGGACAGTTATGAAAATAGTTTCTTTGTAAATGATTTTGACCTGTACAACTAATAAACAACAAATGGGTGTTTCATGAATACCCAGTGAGTGAACATAACATTTATTCCAGCCAATAAAAGTCCAGCCTCTTTGAACCACACAATCTTATAATGATGGCTACATCAAATAAAAAAATTCTTTACCTCTGCTGAAGACATTTGTTTGGGATAACACCAAATGGGGGAGGATTTTGAGGTCAAAGTTTTGTTGTTGAAATGTGCGGTGAGGTTTGAGGTTTCCTCACTGATTTGCAAGAACAAATAAATAACTGTAATTAAGCTGCAATTGAAACAGTGAATTGGGTAAACCATCAACCCCTCTTGGAAAAGCAGGTTAGCACTAACAACTGCATGGTAACTTAAGTCAAGAAAAATGTAGAAATGTTTTTGTGTTAGTATCAAACTATCTGACTATTTATCAGCCCAGACTCTTGACTCATCTGAGATGAAAACTGTCTACATCTATACAACCCTTGTCCCACAATGTGAAAACTGTGTCTGTCTTATCTCTTCATTTGTGGAGGACCACCAACAAGATAAAAACTGAGAACATAATTGACCCAATTGACATAAATACTATGTACTGGAAAGTCAGAGTTTAAATTTTGGTTTAAATTAGAGCTTATTAAATAACAAGCTAGCGCAGTCAGGTGACTGCACATATTTCTTTAATCAAGTTATTAAACTGGGTCAATTATGTTGTCATGTAAGGATAGCCCATCTGTGGCATTCTCTGTGTAATAGGTCCTGACAGACAAAGATAGACTTGCAGAAGGGGAAACAGACAGACACACAGATGCAGACCTGCAAAGAGATCTAAAAAGAGTTTGTTCCTCCAGTCCTAATTAGAGAATTGAACATCCCTCATTAACAATATTACAGAAAGGTTTGAGGCCATGGCTGACATAGTAAATGCATCTAGTATATGCCATGACCAAACGCCAAAATACTTTGTGGCGCAGCATCTGTGTTAAAGCTATATATTCCAATCTATAAGGTACATTAGTTAACAGATGTCTGCTTTTGATTGGCTGTTTGTAAATTCTTCTTTACTGACAACACATCACACTAAATAAAGTTTCTTAGTTTGCTGAAAAGGCATGTCCAAGACCACACTCACCAAAGAGGTTATTGAGCTACATGAATCACCAGGGCATACTTGTCCTGACTGACCCCTTGTTTGACTGATGTGAATCAAACATGGTTTGGGACGGGGAAAAGATGCCTGTGATCAAGAAAGTGGCAAAGGGTCACAAGATGGGTCACTGACCAATTGCACCATTTTTTCCCCTTTGGAACAAGAACATCATGCCCACCCCCCCTTCACATGGCTGAAAACCCTTCCCAGCAGACTAATCACTATGTTGGCCTAAAGCAGTCAAAAACTTGGCAACTTTAAATAAAGCACCTTCAAAAGGGCTCATCCTGATTCTGGATCCGTTTAGTTGTCAATGATGTGATGTCATAATTGATCAAACCAATCCAATCACAGAGGTGCTATGATATCAGTGGGACAAAATTCACTTTTAGCAAAAATCAGTTTTTGCTGCCTTACCTTGTTTTTATCCAATTCATTAGGGTACGTGAGAAAAGATAACTGCAATGATTTCTGCACAGCTGTCCCTGAGCTGAGGTACTCATGTATTAATAATGCAGGTTCAAACCAGAAAAATTATCTTTGTTTATTCTAATGAAAACTATTGAATTAATTTCCTTTTCAGCATACCCTTCCACATCAGTGAGAAAAAAACATTTGAAAGCGCAGTTACAATTACATGTGCATATAAACAGCTTTTTCTGGCACCCAACAACACATTTTTGGAAGCACAGCTGTATTGCTGTTAGTTATTACATTAGGTCAACTGACTTTATAATAAGTGGACTTTACAATCTGATAAACAGGGCAGAGTGTTCCATAAACACACATCCCAAGTCCCAATGTCGTTATAGGACATCCAAGTTAGTTAATTAACTCATTCACTACTATTGTTAATAACAGCCTCTAAACAACAAGTTTCAACCCAATATTTAGGGTAAAGTATGTTGACAGTTGTCAATAGTGGAATGACTGCCATAAGTTGGGCCATAGGGCATTAAGAAGTTTGACAGGATTTCAAAACTGTATATTTTGCTTTGATTCTAATCAGATGACACTGCTAAAAAAATCGACTGGCAGATAGGTGGATTAATTCAATGATATGCAAATACAGACCTCACAGTGTCTGACAAAAGAGCCAAAGATCATAAAATGCAGACTTAACTCAATCCTCACCTCAAGGGGCTATCTATCTATCTACCTCAAGATTTATTAGAATAAAGATGAAGAAACAGCCCACAGTTTCCTGAATTAAACTCCGCTGACGGACCTAAAAAATAAGTGCATGGGAAAGAACAAAGGCTATACAGAGGTGTTAATATTGAAGGTTAAAAAGTAAATTCCTTTTGCTTATTTCTTATTTTATTTTTCTACTATTATTATCTGTGTGGTCTCTATTAGTGTGGGTGCTTTAGAGAGTCTTTTTACATATTGTTATTCAGACCAAAAATTCACAACGAACTCGTGTTTATCCCTAAATGATTCCCATTTTCATGTCAAAATTCTTGTTTCCCTTATGCACACATCCTGATTAATCAGAATTTTACATGATCTGAAGATGTTCAAAACATCTTTTGTGTGTAGAGGTGGAGCTGCGCAACTACCACCCTAACATGCTGTTGAAGTACTCTGTGGACTGGATGATCTGCAATTTGCTAAACTGATTAGCATTTTTCACTGAACACTTTGCTGAACCCATCTGAAAAATAGTCTGCCTTCAGCCCACAACATACTTACTGCACTAACCCCCCCCCCCTCCCACTTTACCTTACCTCTATAGCTCTTAGGTGCTACTTCTGAATGACAACAACCTTCCTTTACTTTTAGCTCCCCTGAGCAAGTCACATAAGCTACAAGCCCACCCCAGCCACCAATACCTACAGATAAACTGCTATGCCTATGAATTTCACTTTTTTTGGAATGTATATTCATGTGGATGGCTGCACCTGGATTCTACCTGAATGACAACCACACATCTCTGCTGTCCAATGCCTTTGACTAACGACAATGTTACTCTTTCATACAGAATTGTATTCCATCAGAAATGTTTTCAAGGTCATTAACACAAAACTATTTGTGTGAGGACAAATTAGCACAGAAACTTGCCCCCGAGTTGCTTTCAATAAGGTAAATGGAACAAAAACTAACTGGCATCAAGATTTATGTTATTTATTCTTTTTTATACATTTGCAATAGATTGATACATTTACTGTTATATTATTTACACAATTCTTTTGCATGTTGCAATCAGAAAGAAAGTGAAAACATCACCAACAGGGATTTAAGACATTTAAGACCATGGATGTAGAATCTCCAGTCTCATTTGTCAGGTCTTCCAAAGACAAAATAAATTCTCACGCAGTTTTTTTTTACAACCAGAACAGGGACGATGTACAGACTCACTTCACAACGATAAGCCCTGTTTTCCATGAGGGGGTTGGGATGCATATAGATACATCTGCTCACTGGTGGCAGCGTGCATGCTGCACCAGCACCGTCTGTTTGACTACGCTGGGAAGCATTGACCTGGGCCCCAGCAAGGCAGCAGAAACATTTATGTGCATTTGTTTCTTTTTCTTTTTGCTTGGCGTCTACGTGTTGATCAACAACAATAACACAACCACTGGAGGTCGGTACACCTGTACAACCAGAAGAAACTACACACTTTGCAGTGATGATGGGACGGGGATTCTAAACAAAATATAGCCAAAGCAACAACAAACGCTGGCATTGAAAAAACAAAAAAAAGTGTCAGTAGCAGGCCCCCAGAATCCTCTGCAAATCAGTTTATTTCAATCAAGAAATGCACAATGCAATGTTTACAGAACATGGCTCCTCTGTATGGCTCCAGCCAACAGCCGCACCACTGCTACATGACTGGAGTATTTTACAAGACTGGAAACGGCCTGGATCAGAGCAGGGCCCTGTCCTGAGCTGACCCTGTAACTCCAGAGGTTGGGATCACTTCACTGCTCAATGGGTATGGAAAGACAAAATGGACTGCTCAGATGCGGTTCTTTTTAAAATTGAGATTTTGATCTATGGTCAAACAACATTTAAGCAAAGAAAGTCTAGTCTACCTGACAAATCATGGTACTAGAGGAAATGGGCGTGTAATATGTGGATGTAAAGGACTGAATGGGAGGGGAACCGTTCACACATCACAGCTCCAAGGGATGCCAACGTTTAGTCTCCTCGCAATCTGCACGTTTAGTTTCCATGGTAACCCAATATCGCTGTAGTATTAGTGCTGAAAGATGCATGGAAAACACAGAAGCTGACAAAAACACAAAAACAACCAAATCCAAAACAACCTCACTGCAAAAGAAAAGAAAACAAATGTGTGTGTGTTCTATATATAAAGTTCGGTTTTGCTTTTCCATTTCTTCTTTCCTCTGGGGGTGCCACTAAAGTTTTGGGTCCTTGGCGTCAGACAGAGTAATGAAAAAGCCTGAGAGTTTTGTGTGCGTTCTCTGAACAAAAGCAAAAAATTTGTCTCAGAGCAAATGCCATGCCTTTTGTTTTTCCTTTGGACAATCTCCTTTGAGAGTAGCTTCTCCGCTGCCCATTAGCCATATTACAAACCCCTGAAACCATCCAAGGTGCTACAACACCTCTTTGCGTAGTATAAGGAAATCACAGAAGGGTGACCCTGGGTCAGTTCTGCACGGCTGAAATCATCAGGATTATGATGACATGCTGAACAGGTGGTCTGGAGCTAGAGTGGCGCCCAGCGCAGGTCGTCCTACACTGGCATCAAGATGCATTGGTCGTCATTTGCTTGCATTAGATGCGTCAGTCCGACAACAAAACATTAATTTTAGGATTACTATATATAGACTATGTACAGGTTTTCACACTTTAGTGAACTTATGTTTTGATTTCTCTTATCTCCATGGATTGCAATTCAGTATGAATTTTCTGATGCAATTATGATTTGGTTCATAATTTTATTCTTCTCAAGGCGGTGTGTCTCGACGAAGAACAAGAGCGTATATGCACACGCACAGGAACAAAGAACAGGTCGGACAATAGAGCAAAGAGGTGAAATAGATGTGTGTAGGAAATATTTGTGAGTGTGTATGTATGTGGGGTATGTGTGTGTCTTTAATGGGGTATGCCACTCAAATGTGTAAACATGTGAATGTTCATGTGCATTTTATGTGCGTTCGCATTTAAGGGGAAAAAGGGATAAGAACATTTAGACGAAACCTCCATCTTTCCACAGTTGTGGAACACCCAGGACCATTTTGATCCAGCCCCTGTCTAATCCTGATCTGGACTGGATGCTGGCTTCCCATAAGGGCCACTAGAATAATGAAATAAAAGGCTGGTCACTGGCCAAATTTAAAGACTTACCACTATGAGTCTTTTTTTTTTTTTTTGCATCTCACTTGAGCGCCTCAATCAACTACAAACCCGAAAAGCCACAAATGCTGGTTCTGCCCCTCGCCTGCGCAGAAGCGTCCACGTCAAGGAAATAAAGAGACAAAAGGCAACGCAGAAGATGACAGCTGTTGCATGCCCCCTGCATACCGACGGCCCCTCTTATGGCTGGGAGCTGCCCTGGCTGTCCGGGTCTGTGCCGGAGGAGCTGGTGTCAGAGTCAGAGTCGCCGTCGTTCTCCTCCGACAGACACTTCTCCCGCAGCCTCCTGTGGGTGGCACTGAGGCGGGCCAGCAGGCCCTGATAGTCAAAACGCCCCCGCTTCTCACCAAATGGGTCCTGGGGGGGGGGGGGGGGGGGGGGGGAG
>JAGFZM010001563.1:0-41376 GCA_017657215.1 Limnothrissa miodon | reverse complement strand
GGGGGAGAGAGAGAGAGAGAGAGAGAGAGAGATTGTTTGTTATTAGATTGTCTGTGAAAATTCTCATTCATCCAAGTCATGGTTGTCATAGCGCTAAACGCACACACAAACAGATGCAGCCTGACAAAACCCTACTCCATTATGTTACCTGCATGTTCTGTCCCTGCAGGTGTAAGCGGTCTTTGCAGACGCCCTCATAGAAGTCGTAATACTCCAGGAAAGACTTCTCCATTACACTCCTTTACAAACAGAACACAGGGCTCAGAAACCACATCAGGATACATTAAGCACAAACACCACATGTTACAACTGTGCACTCACCACAAAGCCTCTGGACAGGGAACTTTGCCCTCGAGCATGTCACAGACGGCAACCCGCATGGTCTCATGGCGGATGCACTCATTGTAGTTTTTGCTGTCGCCTGGGTGACGTTCCTAGGGGTGGGGAGTGGCAACAGGATGAACAGCAGTGAACATCACCACAGATGGTATGTAGGTAGAGGAGAGGAAACATCATAAGATGGAGATGGATCTAACATTTCTTATTATAAGTGTATATACTAGGGCTGTACGATATTAGGAAAACATCAGTTATGCGATAATGCTGTTCTGTGATGGCGATATCATATGTGATAAGTAAATGTAATGTTTTTCTGCTTTGGATATGCTGGTAGCATAGACTCGGTGCGATGACTAGTCTGTGCTGAAACTAAATTTAATATTTCCCAAAAAAATATATTTTTTTAAGAATTAAAAAAAGAGCACTCTAATGCCTCCCATGAAACATTTGAAGCACTAAACATTGAAAATATTTAAATAATTTTAAATCTTAATACATACTATAATAAACATACTATAGTATACTATCATTTAAATGAAAAGATTAGTTCGGTTTTTAACACTTTGAGCCCCTTTCATGGCTGGTCCAAAATGCAACAGAGTGGTCAACACAGAAATTTTGACGACTGGTCCTGACTCGACTATTTGGGAAATTTAGAATCACATCTGCCTGCTTCAGAATGGCTACCAATGGACACAGTCTATCGGCCCTTACAACAAGCCTAAACATTAGTTTTAAAATATGTGCAACTCACCGACTGGGTATTAGTGTTTGTGTCTGATTAGTGTCTGATGTTCCAACACAAGTATCGTAATGAAATACAGCTTCTGTCGTGCTTTATTTGTGACAGAGTGATATCTAGGAGCAAAGCGCCTTCTCACAGAAACTAATGGGATGTACAAAATGCCAAATAAAACACGACAGAAGCTTTATTTCACTATGATACTTGTGTTGCAATATCAGCAAACCACCAACAACCACTTGGTGAGTCGCACATATTTTTAAAAGAAATGGTTTAGGGTTGTTTTAGCTTAGCTAGGCTTTAAACCTGTGTGTTTGCACGTTACAATATTTCCTGATGTGCTAAAACATTCTCTCTGAGGGTGGTGAGCTAGTTACAGTTTAGTCAGTCTTTCGTGATATTTATATTGTGCATGATGAAATCGCGATGGCGGTAAATTTGCAATATATTGTGCAGCCCTAGTATCACGGGCCACTTTATTACGTAAAACTGTTCCATTGCCTGTCAACACTAATCACAAGGCTACAATTGAATGCATTTATGCATGTAAAGGTGGTCAAGACAGCTTAGTCGATATAAGTGACATTTAAGTGGTATGCAGTTCGTGCCAGTCGGGGTTTGTCAGAGTATTTTGGAAAATTTAGAGGAAAAACATGTTGTTAAAGTGAGTGGTAAGAGTAGAATGGGCAGACTGGTTCGCAATGATAGAAAGGCCACAGTTACTCAAATAACCACTTGTTACAACCAAGTAATGCCAAATTTTCTTGCCATGCTTTGAGTCCTTTGAGTATTGTTTAAATGTCACAACCCAACTGAGCATTGTTGCTGACCATGTATATCACTTTATGATACAGTGTACACACGTTCTTACAGTTTCTTCTAGCAGGGAAATGTACCATGTTGCAAGGCGTATACCATCTAAAACGGCTTTCTTAAACATGGAAACCTCTGGAATGTTTTCAACACCTTGTTGATTGATGCATTGAAGAATTAAGGCATTTTTGAATGTTAAAAGGGGGTCCACCATTTACTAACAATGTGTATCTAATAAAAGTTCTGGAGAGTGTTCACAAACGCCTTCTTCAGGTAGGCACCACCTTGGCAAATGCATTTTCTTCTGCGCACGCTCACAGCAAACCTTTCTGTCTGGAGACACACACCTATTCAAGTTCAATTTGAGCTTTCATGAGTGTATTTTGTCTGAAGTACAATGCCAATTTCAAACAGTTTGATTCAGTGTTCTTTGTGTCTAATTTTTATCTAACACACTTCCCATGGGACAAAGTAGAATGTCGGACACTTCCAAGTTTTTAGAGTACATAACAAGGAATGTTTTGCTCACTAATGTGTCAGAGAAAAAAAAACCCACATACATACATGACTCTGTGTTTGTGTGTGTGTGTGTGTGCACTAACTCAGCAAATAGGGGATGAGCAAAGACAGCCTAGAGCCAAACCTCAGCAGAATAGATGGCTTAAAGAGACATGAAAAAGTATAAATAACATTTGTCTGCTCAACACATGGCCCTAAAAATGAGAGGCAAGACCTTTAGTTGTGCTAGATGAGGAGTGCTTACAGGTGGTTAATGAAGGGCAATTCTTCTTCTTCTTCAAAAAAAAAAAAAGCAGCTATGCCAATCAATTCTTCAAACACAACAGGTGTGTGTATGTGTGTGTGTGTGTGTTTGTATGTGTAGTTTGGGATCTCTGTAAAAAGAAAGTATAACTCCTTTCTTTTTTTATGACAGTGGCTGTGTACATGATTATCATAACCGTAATCAGGTGCGCTGCCAGGGGGGGGGAAGGTTAGGACAATTTTAGGGGCCCAGCACTGACATGGGGCCCTGTTAGGGGCTAATAATATTATCTTAATAATGTTGAAGGCTTTCAGAATAAAAATTAAAAAAATTGTCTATTACAATAGGCAAATTGAACATGGTTGTCGTTTTCTGTAACATTTTTCTTAGATTCTTTATCATATTGTCATTTACCCCTCTCTCTTATTAAGGAATGGTACGGTCTGTTTCACAAGCGGCACATGTAAAATGTTTATGCTCAGAGATTGATCAGCTGTTCTATAATGTGAGCGTAACTGCTGCCCACAGGTGTAGGCTACACATGAATAGCCGCTAAGGTGGTAGTAAATATAAAGTCTGGCTATCAAAAAACGTAAAAAGAAGCAGCAGAACGCAGAGAGGGAGAAAAAGGGCAGACAACTGGTGACTCAGTTTTTCCCAAAGAAGGGTAGGCTATTGGCAGGCAGTAGTTAAGTTAAGTCACTCTATTGTCAATTTCTCTACATATACTGGACATACAGAGGAATCGAAATTACGTTTCTAGCTATCCCACAGTGATGTGCACGGTCAGGAGAGCCAGAGGCCGCTGCGTCTTCACGCGCCGCCTGCAATCATTGACCTTGGCGTTTATAACATGCTAGGGAATGATAGACGTTTTCGTATAGACTTCGTATTAAAGTGGTTGGATTAGCCTATCAAGACAAATATTTACCGTACAGTTAGCAATGCAGAGCCATTTTATTTCAACCCAATATGTGTAAGTTATATTTTTTTTATATGAGAATTTCTCCCATCTATCGGCGAAGTGGTATATTGCACACGTTTGAATAAAATGTATTAGCCCTCCCCTTCCCACAGTCCTAATTTCCCATGGTCCTCATTTTGAAAATGGCCGCGCAAAATGGATATTCTCATTTGGTACCCAACCACATCTATATATAAATGGAAATTACAAAGTTTACGGGAACACTACAATTTATTCATGGAGGTAATTACCATCGTTTCACATTATATTTTTAAAATAAAAATTATATTTTTAATAAAAGACTAAGATAAATAGAAGATAAATCCTACACATAGTGGCTTTAAATTCTCAACCTTGATTGTAGTGTTGTAGTACTTGAGACTGGTCTCGGACTCAAAACCGGTCTCGAGACCATTTTCTGCTTCCTAGGTCTCGTCTCGGACTTCAAAAACTCGGTCTTGGATAACAGTAGAAGGACTCATAATTTCAGAGCGAGTCCTAAAGACCAATTTATTTTTTTTATGTTCACAAAAAAACATGAACAAAAATGAATTTAAATAATAATCAACATTCTACTGTATTCTCAAAATTATTACATTTTGAAAATATTGTGAAGCCTACTAATCTGTAAACAATTCCTAGTCTCGCTTAGTCTTTAGATCTAACAGTTGATTATTAATTGGGGTGATATTAAATCCTGGTAATGAAAACTGACTTAGTTTTATGGTCTTGGTCTGAACTCGGTCTTGCTTCCTCAAAGACTCGGTCTTGACTGCAGTTAAAAACCGACGGTCTAAGTCTCGACTCGGTCTCGACCCTTCAAAGACTCTGTCTCAACATAGGCGGTCTCGAGACAAAACTGAATGTACAAAACTGGATGAACATGTATAATTAACTAGGCTATTATACAAGAACAAACAAGATAAAAGGAGAGGAAGGTTAGCAATATAATCCATAGATAAAGGATTTAGGATTTATTTTTATTATTATTTACTGGAAGCAGCTACCAAGCTAGTTAGCATATTAAAGAGTTGGTGACAATAGACAACAGTCAAAATTAGGCTGAAAATACTGTTTGGCCTAGGCTAATATAAAATTAAAAAATCCATGGTCACTTTCAAATTTAACATTTATTTTCTTTCATGAGTAAAAATTGTTAGGCTACAATATGGAATTCATTTAAATGCAATGTTAATGTGGTAAGAGAACTTGCATGCACCACTGTATCAGTGTGGATTTATAACACACTGTATTGCTGTATACACGTTGTGGATACTTCAGAGCCAGGTCCCTCTTCAGGCCATGATGCAGCAGCCATATTTGCAGATTTGCAGTATCAGTATTAGTGTAAATGTTTTACCATCTGAAGTATACACAATGTGTATCTGTTATAAATCCATACTGATGCAGTGATGCATGCAAGATGTTTCAACACATGAAAATTTAGGATGGACTCCATACAAAGTAACAAAGTAATATGTAGTTGCAATATGTAAATGTCTAATCCTGACAATGGTGCATTTAAAATGATGGCAAAATGATGTTATTACCTAAACCGATGCAGCATACCTTTTCGCAAAAAGGGGGGTGGGGCCCAAAATTCTAATCTTTCATGGGGCCCAAGATTTCTGGCGGCGCCCCTGACCGTAATCATCTTCTATAGGCGATTTTGTGACTATCATTGTGCTTGACCAGGCTTTTTCATTTTCTGATGTTTTGTTTAGTAAGTAGGCAGTCTGAACAGTTTGGAGAGGTTAGAATTCGTTTAGCAGTTTTACTGAGTACTTGTATTCAAATAATGCACTCCAAATTATCTGTTTGATGATGAGACTTCAGGTCCACCAAAGACCTCCATCTATAGAGCTAAGACCATAACTGGCAGACTCCCGTGTTGCAAATCTGAATTTTCTTATGGTTCATTGACCCAAGACACTATTTTACTCTTAAGGCTGGACAAATTTATTTTGAAAGGCTTTCACCTTTTTGATTGAAAAAAAAAAAAAACCTACAGAAAACTCTCAAATGCATTACAGAATGTAATCTACAAGATTTTTTTAAGATAATAAAAGCCATAGTGTACGAGTCCATAGATAAAGCCAAATGTTTTAATTTAATATTTTTCAGGTCATTCTGCGTTTTGATGACTTTGTGTCAGTTTCATATTTGGAAAATGAAACAAAACAATAATGTGTTCTGTCAACTTGATCGTGTTCGAGATTCCAATGCCACCAATCTGGTTAAAGGTTATAATAATACTGTTAATAATGTGTGTGTATATTTGTTCAAAGCTCAGCTCGTGCAAGAGTGTATGTGTAGATGGAGTGAGAAAAGTAGTATGTGTCCTTACTTGTTCAAAGCCAGGCTCATTGTGGTAGGGGTTCTCAGTCATAAGGGACTGGATTGAGATGAGCACTGAGGAGATACTCTGAGCAGGACTCCAAGCTGGACCAGTCCAGGTGCTACACACACACACACACACACACACACACACACACACACACACGATATGAGAGAAAAAGAAAGAGGTCAGTGACGTGGTCAGTGGAGGTAAAGGTGCTCTATGAGATGCTGCAAGATTTTAGCACAATTTCATTTTTATCTTAAATAGTAAATCTCCCCTTGATTGGCAAGCTTTCTGCCCCCCCTGAATTCACTAAGAAAAAAAAAAACTTGTCTTCTCAAAAGACAACACAGGGGCTGTAATACTCATATCTGAGTGGTGTATTCAAACAAAAACTAGAGACAGGGGGATCGGAACATAGCAAACAAAGCCCAACCAATCTGCAACAAGATGGGGTGATAGTTAATGCACGTCCTCTACCATATTGTTGATTGGTTGGCCGTGGTTTGTTTTGTTTAGGTTTGTTTGAGTGTTCATTTGAGGATTACAACCCCTGTATTGTCTTTTAAGACCATGTTTTTTTCACTATGAATTCAGGGGGCAAAAAGCAAGCCGACCAATGGAAAATGCATACAATTTGAGACAAAAATTAATTCACACTAGAGAATGTTTTTTATTTATTTGACATTTGATACACTGTTGTTGTGTTATGTCAACTTTAGATGTAGATGACAACTTTACAAAGCTGTAGATGACAACTTTACATTAACATTATATGGCTCAATGAGTTGAAGTGAAGGCAAATGGAAGTCTGTTGAATCCCTCCTTGAGTCCGAAAACACAAGACTGATTTCAAGTCTGCGTCATCAGTAAGCAAGTTTGAATCAAGTCACAACTCTGTTACTTTAAGGAGCAAGCAGTAAAAACAATGGTAAAAGCAGTATTCTGACTTCCTCTTGCACCCCCCACACTCACCCCCCAACTCTTGCAGCCCAGAGCACAAATTCGGGAGCTGCTGTAGCGCAGATGGCTAAACGGGCTCAAGCTCTCCCGATCCCACCCTGTCTCACTCTTCTGCTCAAAAGATCAGCATAATATCTTTAGGCGTCCTATTTTCACATCAAAAAGGTAACTCCACAAAGGCTAAGAATGCACACGCTTATTGCAGGCTTTAATGCACTCACCTGTCTTGAATCATCAAAGCAGGGGAGGAATTAAATATCTATTCAACAACGCTGTAAACCAGTACCATACAGTAGATAGTACTACACGATTCACATTAGAGTCTCACAGACTTAATGACTGAGCTCTTCAATACTGGACTTACCCGAGGATGCTGAGGCAGACTTTGCCGTTGCGGTAGAAGTTGGGGTTGAAGCGAACAGTGTTGTGGCCCGTAGTGATGAGCTTCACCCGAGGGGGGTGGATGGGGTAGTCGGGAGGGCAGCGGAACAAGAAGAGGAAGAAGCCTCCTTCATAGGGCGTGTCGAAAGGCCCAGTTATAAGTGCATGGATCTGAGTGAGAGAGGAGAGAGCGCAGGTGGGTAAAAGGGACAGCAATTCGTCACACCACCGGAGTGACTTTCGATTCTGTTCGTACTACTATTATCTGACACTGTGACAGAAAAAGTTGAAAAAAGAGAGAGACTAAGAAAATGAAGGTCTATCTCTGATGAGTAATGCTATCTTTGTGTTGACAGTCAAACAGAAATGGTGTGAGAGACACATGACAAAAGATAACAATTACATGCTTCATCTGAGATGGAATAAACTTTCTGCACTACTCTCCTTACTGGTTGATCCATTGAATACCTCATGCAGATTCAGATACGTCAGAGGAAGTACATAAGTTGCTTAGGATAAGCATGTCTGCTATATCAGTAAATGGATGTGAATTTCGTACATACCTTTAATATAGGTCATTTTTAAAAGTCAATGTACACACTCAATACATTAATTGTAAGAGTCAATACACATAATATATTGCAACCAAGACAATTAGTCACTAAATTTCCCCACAGACAAAATCTCTAGGTCTAGACCTCAAACAGACCTCTGCAGAGTCATGTAATATAACAATAGCCATAAAAATAAACAGGGCACGCAGTCTCAAGTCTTTGAGGGGTACATGTCTCCCTCCTGCCAGCTTCAGTCCTGACAACAGCTTAGCCACAGGCCAGTCATGCATGACTCAGCCAGCCTCAGAAAAAACAACGCAGCCATGGTTGGTGGATTCAGTCCAGGGTCACAACATACAGTCTAGCTCTACAGTTCCTGATATGACATTGTGTTCTCTGACGGCAGAACAATTCCTCTCTCATTAGTGATGGAAAGCTAGCACTGACTTGAATTTGAGCATATGAGCATCGTGCAGTATGTGCTGAAGCTGAAGACCTGTTTCTTTTGTCTGAGAGGCTTTGTTAATGACAAATAATTAATGGATGAATTAAGAATGACTCTTGTGAGATATTTCGGAACTTATTAAGTTTGAGGGGTTCATTGTAGATTCAAATGTAATTAGACGGCAATCATTACCTTTGTCATGTCGTGAGGATCGGGCACCACAAACATTCCTGGAGGGGGCTCCTTGTAGATTGACATAATGTCTCTGCAACAACAGGCAGAAAGGATGAAATAACAAAACACAGAGTCAATACTGAAGTTCACCTGATGTCAGAAACACCAAACCAAGCCGCAGCTACTGTGTGATAACTTCCAAGTCACTTGGAAGCAAAATGCGTTTGGGGAGCCGAATGTCAACCAGTGTTTTAAAAAGGACTTTTAACCGGTTACAGGATTCTTATAGCCTCAAAACAAAAGTAAAGGAAACAAGTCCATAGTCAATGTACTGAGTCATTTTAAGACCAAAGAGCTATACAGATAATCTCTTACAGGAGCCAGTCAGTAACTAACATATCCGCCCTCTTTACAGAAAACAACATCAAGCTGGGCAAATACTTTACTTTGAGTGTAAAATACTAAATTTCAACCCTTTTTTATTATTCCTCTCATCTTACAGGTACCTTTTATCCTTGGGGTCACTTTGATCCCAGCTATATAAATCCTCAGAAAACATAATTATAAATAAAATAAAATAAATAAAATAAATAAAAAAAATGAATAAATAAAATAATGTATGCTGCTACATGGTTCTTTGTGACAGATACAAAAAAATGGTTTAATAATCACAATAACCACCGTCCTACCAGGCAATCCCACCCACTGTCCCCATTTACGAAACCAGAATACCCATTATGTGCTTATAGAGAAATATTTTAATCAGCCAATGGGGGACAATTTGACCCTAAACTCTCCTAAAAACACAATACAAAAACATTCTTAAGTAGTAAGTGGTAGTCGACACCTCACAACAGAACAGCCACTGATTGAGAGGCAAGAGCCCCAACCAATCGACAAAAATGCTCTGACTCCCATTCAAATTACTATAGGTAGGGAAGTTTAACCAACTTACTACATGCTAGCCTAGCACATCCTTTCCACCTGTCACCATACAAGTGCCTTCCCTCTAGTTTGTTACCCGAGGAATGATCTGTTGGATTACTGGAGTTATGAAGCGATCAAATGTGGATTTTATATCTTTCACATGGCTGACATTATATACATGTATAGCGGACCATGAATCCCTTCTGATGATATACCAGCACTATGTCTACCCTGTTGTTCAGGTGGAGAGACGGGCCATAAAAACTCTTTTTTTGGAAATAGAGCAATTGCTTGTGACTGACAGACATTTGGAGGGACGATAAACACTGATATACACAACTTTTGCACAAGACATTGAAACCAGATTATTGTGCAAATGCCATGCTTACTCTGTTGTTCCTGTTTAAATGAGTAAAAGTCATAAAATACTTAGCAAAAAAGGGAACTATATATTTGAGGACAAACATTTCTTGCCTTCAAATTGACCCAAACAAAAGGTAGGACGCCTAAAAGTCAAATACTAAATTTCCTTAACAGGATTATGCAAACATTTTAACACGTACGACCTAATGCAATACTGCATTGCAGTGTTTGGGGAAATATATCAGAAAAGAAAACTACAGATGATAGTCTTTATTGTCAAATAACTGCAGCTTTGTTTCGTAAGGGTCCTATAACTTTGGTGTATTGAAGGTTTTTGCTCTCCTTAATAAAGCCCCTGAGATGGATAGCCTAATTCAAATCTGTGGCGTATGACGTCTCTCTGTTAACTTGAACTTAAAGTTACATTCATACAAGGACTGCTGAATTCTAGCCTACCAAGTCCGAGGTTTGATTTGCTATCAAGTTGTAGATGATAAGGTAGGAAATGTTGGTCTGCCTTGTCAATGTAGACTTGTTCCCCGAACTTTTAAAAGACAGTTTCAACATTACAATAATTAAAGTTCCACTATTTAAATAGGCCTAGACTAGCCTATCTGACTTTCTTTGTTGCCCCTGCTGTAGGGAAAGATGACGTTAGCCATGTTAGCTCACAGATAACGTTAACCAAAGTGCCATATGTTTGACAAGCTAACGCAGTCACTTCATCAAGTAAACATTCAGTTAGTAACGCATTTCCATCAATGTGTTTACAAGGTGGAGCATTTACCTTTTTATCCTGAGAATGCATTGTTGAGACGCTTTTTCGTTGTCCCAGTCTGTGCTTAGTGTTGGGTCCCAAGATGTGGCGTGAATTTGCGACAACAGGCCCGCTCCAGCTAGATTTGGGGCACCAGTGACCCCGAGCCCAATGCTCGGAGGGAGGGTTGGAGCCACTGAAAAGGGGGCAGAGACGGCCGAGTTCATGGCTGTACTCAAAACATCCATGCCGCTACCATACGCGCTGTCAACAGGGCTGATTGAATCTGCTATACCGGGAGCCATAACGGCTAGGCCGGTTTCAGCAGCCGCTGCGGGAGGCGGTGAGGCAGGAGTAACACTATTCGTTGAGTGCCCCGGCAGGGAATTACCCAAACTCGGCAACAACTGAGCTCCATTGCCCTGACTTGTCCCTATGGATGAACCAACGGCACCGTTGGATTCATCTACGACACTATCCGCCATTGTTGTTAAACGTCAACTTGATAACAACGCAATTGATCTGGAAATGTTGTTTGAATAAGTCGTTCTGAGACTTTACTTTCCAGTGTGTCCTTCGGCTGTCGGTAAGCAAGGGGGAGGAATGAAGTCAGCCGAGGAAAAAATATTCCAACCTATGGCATAGTCCTTTCGATTTCACCCTTTAAACTAGATGATCTTGTTTTCCAAACGACAGGCGTAACTTGCTGAATGAAAATACGTCTGTAACATCGACGTTCTTCGCGCCAAATATGATAATGCACATCAACTAAACTCAATGAAAATCCACACCTTTACCAGTAACTACATCGACGCAGCTTGCGGTTTTAGCGGTTTTAGCCTGTTTGTCATGGTGTTTTCCAATTTTCTTTGGCACTTCCTCTTCCTGTAACAAAATATACTGCCATCTAGTGTTAACTTTAGCGGTGACATCCCTTATGGTTACCGAATGCATGGCAAAGACGTTAAATACGTGTTGTCAAAGGTAAATACTTCATTTACCATTAAGCCATTTTGAAAAGAAATTAGGCTGGTAGTTAAGAACTAATTTTAGAATTATGGTCTGACAAAAGTTTAGCAACGTCAGTATGCGTATGCCTCACAATCACCAATACACAACGGTGACGACAGACCATGCAAGGGGCCAATGTGCTCACCGAGAGCACTATGGGGCGCAGCATCAAGGACACTTCAAATGTGGTCAAGCGGAGCGGGGCGCGATCCTGCAGACTCTACCACCTACGCCACCATCACCCTAAAACAAACACAGCATCTGGGTTATTGTTTTTCCAAAAAAGTTCTTGATCCAGTATAAGGCTGTCATTCAGATGGAAAGCCGGTAAAAAACGGCCTTGTGCCAAGTAATGCAGTATTTCCAGCCCAAAACATTGTGTTGTACCAGTGTTGGGGAGTAACTAGTTACATGTAACAAAATCATGTATTTTAATTACAAAATAAAAGTAATAGTAATCAGTTACAGTTACATTGAAAAACTGTGAAAATAAATTAGTTACATTAAGGAAATATTCAGGATTACATTTCAAGTTACATATCTTCTACAGTGAAACATTTTTCGTCATGTTTGAACTGCATGTCTGCACTTGCGGTGATGACTGCAATGTCAGATAGAAACTCAGTGTTGGCCTTGCCCAGGGATGGCCAACAAGTCAGAGACCAAGAACCACATTTTTACTGTGTTACCGCAAGGGCCACTTCATACATGGGCACACATTAATATCTCCCCCCCTTTCTCTCACCCACACCCACCCACCATGTAAGACAGAATGATTTGCCATTACGTTCAACAAAAAAACTATAAACTCCCCCATTTCAAACGTCCTGTGATTATCTTCATATTTTCGCTTCGCTGTGCATTTATTCCCTGCCATTTTGAGAGCGAAATTAACAAATTGTTTACTTAAATGATCTTTGCCAGAAAACTTGACTGTATTTTCATCTCACACACATGCACATTTGTGAAGCAAACACACAAACAAAATCTTCAATATGAATGCAAGAGCCACAAGAGACCAAGCAAAGAGCCGCATGCTGTCCAGGACCGCGGGTTGCCCATCCCTGGTCTAGCCCATTGCCGAAAGTAAAAATGAGCTAGCAATCACACAAAATAGACAACTTCTAGTTAATGCACTGAAGTCTAAGGAGTTTGTAGGGATCTTTACAGCAGTCAGTGTTGATTAATACTTAAAGGGTAATCCACGGTTTTAAAAACTGGAAATGATTGTAAACTGACAAAATTCATTCAAAATGTGGGAAAGTAATTAAAAAGTAGCCTAATCAAATGTAATTAGTTACATTACTTTCTTAAAGTAATTGAAATACACTACTATTACATTTTAGATACAGTAACTTGTAACACATTACATTTCCAAAGTAGCTTTCCCAACACTGTGTTGTACACAGTTCATGCAGTTATACAGTATTGTAGCATTTTTCATAAATGCAATTTTTGTCATGTCCAAAATATTGCATTTACTGCAGTAATAGTGTAGCATACCTTTTAGTAAGGGTGATCTGAGGAGGGTAGATCAGTGTTGTTCGGGCAGAAATTTTAACAGTTCAGTCCAGTGGAACTATTAACTGGCGATTCACACAGATGTGACCTCTGCCAGATTAGAATACTGGGAGATTTTAGGTCCTTGCACAGCCAAACATTTTCACACTTCTGTCACAAAAAGTAAAAGACCCACAGATAGTGATGGCAATATGAGGCTTTGTTGAAGCTTTAAAGCTTTTCACTAAAATGTGTTGCAAAAAGGTTTATTTCATGAGGCCTCACTTAAGTTTCAAATGCTCAGTAAGGCCATCTAGTGGTGAATAAATATAACAGGAAAAAAATGGCACCATGCTTATTTAAGGAAGTTTCAGGCACTTTACCAATTGTGGTACATTTCTATAAATTCTGGAAATATAGAATTAGGCTACATATATAGTTAATAATAATATATAAAATAGTTATATTTTTCAATTATAATTGGGAGCAAATTTGACATTTCACCTATGGATATATTGTACACGTATAAGTAAAGTTAACATATGACATTAAGTTACTGATAATATTTTTACATGTTAAGTAACTGTCTAGCCTTTTGAACTATAGCATAATCCACCTTATTGGGAGAAATTTGATCAAAGTACTCCCAAACAGGCAAAAACTTCCTCTTCTTGTTCTTCTCCATTGTTAGTCTTATCAATGCACAAGTTGCAATCCACCGCAAAAACACCACACTGGAGAAAAATTGTCTCCAACCACTATAGTTAGTTTCTAATGTTCAAACATCACACTGTCAAATATAATTCAGACCATGAAATGCTTATGAATTACAAATAACAATTGTTACATTTAGACTTAGACTCTAGAATGTACTGCCAGAACTAGGATTGTCCACCAATTATTACAAAAAGGCACAAGCATAGAATGAGGTTCAGGCAGACTTAATTTATCCCAATCATTTATTCAGACACAGTCCAAACCAGAGTGAGACTTTACATAAAATGTTGGAAAAAAAAAAAAAAAAAAAAAAAAAAAAAAAAAAAAACATAAAAAGCAGTAGTAGATCTGATGGAATGGCGTTGCCACAATGACGTCAGCTGCACGTCAAAAAGAGTTCCAATCCCTGGGTGGGTGGTGGGGGAAGGACAAAGAAATGGTGGTGATGGAAGCTGCAGAAGAACCAAGTGCCTAATTACATGGCGAACAAAATGAGGAAAGCCACCATGAGACAGAAGAGACCCATAGCCTCAGACAGAGCAAAACCCAGGATGGCATAGGAGAAGAGCTGCTGTTTCAAAGAGGGGTTTCTGTGTAAATAAGTAGAAAAACAATGATCAGTAAAAAATAAGCATGAACAAACAAATAGAGAAAATTGATCATGCAAACAGCATGATATAGGAAGCCTTGTTTTTATACATATAGCTATATGCTTTGTATTTTGTGAGTGCCAAACCTGGCGCATCACTGCCCATACAATAGTCCTCCTAACGGGGATTAAGTTAGAAGGAACCAACCACATCCACGTCTTGTTTACATGTGGCTACTCCAGTAATTACATGTGATGGTTAAGGTGACAAGAAAGACAGTGATGTGTTTGGTCCCTTCTAACTTCACCCCTGATAGGACTCTTTTGAAAGAACTACGCTAAGCTTAATGCTAAAAAGTAGCATCACACGCCAAAGCAACTGAGTGCTCTCACTGAGACGAGACAACTTGCCTGAGTTAGGGGAAGAACACATTTCAATATTGAAAATCGGTGGCATGTTGCTATAAAGATGGGACAGCTTTGGTAACTACACAAACTTAAAGGGACTATTCCTGAGTACTTCCTTCTTTAAACAGTAGCTATAATAATAGGTGCAGTATATCCTACATACTGGTATACAAACAGGATTATAACAGCCTTTGAGGTAACTACTTATTTCAAAATCGTATAATTATCTCCCATGCAATTCCTTGCTAAAAATACACTGCAGTCGTGAATAATGGTAACAGCAGTTTACCAAACGAATGGGGGAAAGTTGTTGTTTTTTTTTGCCCCCACACATCATGGCCATCATTCAGAACTTATCATGGAGCACATGCTGTTCACAGCATTTTTCAAAATCATTGTGAAAGGGTGAACCAGAGCTGATCAAGGCAGTTCATGCATCAGATATGTGCACTTATTTGGTCTATAGTGGTCATGCCGTTATATGCCGTCAGAAGGGTTTCTTAGGGCAAGTAAAATTTTTTCATACCCAATGCTAAAATTATCAATGTATATCACTGATTACAAAAATTCAGACATCAAGAAAAGCATGCCTCTTGATACATCCTACACATATCAAATATTGCCTTAGAAGATAAACACCCACACATTTTTGCTACTGATATTACAGCAGAGGTAAGAAATCCAAATAACTTAAGTGACGCATGAACCTTTTTGCATTCCTAAAGCCAAGCAACATATCTAAACTCCAATCTGGGACAGCGTGTGTTGTAGGACAAAGTGGCTTCGGTACCTGGCATAGCCAATGATGAGGCTGCCGAACACGGTTCCAATACCAGCCCCTGACCCTGCCACTCCTACCGTGGCTGCTCCAGCACCAATGAACTTAGCAGCAGTGTCAATGTCCCTGGACACAGCGCTGGTCTGGAAGCTGCGTGCCACACTCACCACAGAGGAGTCACTCACCGGCAACAATGCCTGCTTTAAAGACATCACCACAGGCAGTCAGTCACCCCACATCCGTATTACACTACCATTTAATTCATTTTCATTGATGCATTTTAATAACATTCAATACATGCAAGGTCTAAAAGTATACTTGAGTGCACTTAAAGGAATTATCCGGAGTGAAACAACACGTAGCTCTGTTGATTCACGTTGCTAAGTGCTATCCATAGGTATAAGAACGACAGATTTTCATGCACGGTAGACCGAGTAACGAAACGGCAGCCAGCGCTAACTGATTAGGGCATGTCAGTTTCGTTTTCATATGCCCAATGTGCTTAGCATTAGCGGCCAGTTCGTGAATTCGGTCTACGTTGTACCTACTGCTGTCATTCTGATACCTATAGACACCATTTGACAGCCTCAGTCAACAGAGCTACGGGTTGATTCACTCCGGATAATCCCTTTAAGTAGAAGTACAGGTATTTTTCACCCTTTGTCAGTCAGACACACATTTAAAATGACTACTGCAGACATAATTCAGATTTGTCAATTTCATCTGGACTGACTTCTGAGGGCACCTGACAGGTGACAAAAACAAACAGGTTTGGTGATAACAGGAAGCTGACCTGCTCAGTTCGTGTCTCAGGTCTGTTGAAGATGGACACAGACACAGGTCGGGCCAGCACTCTGGACCCACCACGTAGCTGCAACAAGAATCATAATTTGTTAAGACACATATTCTCTTAACTAAATCCATTAACACTGTATTGAACTTGCATGCATGGGCTACATCAAGTTGAAGCTTGGTAATGAAAAACTAACACCAACTTTCAAATCATTAGCGCCTTTAACCCCTTAACCCCTTTTTTGTTTTTTTTGATAGTTATGCTTGTGTCATTCAATGCCAGAAGGAGTAACTTCAAATCAAGCAAAGTGACATGAAAGCCCAGGGTCTTGGCTTTCATTTGAAACCAATTTTATGTTTCTAGGCAAAGGGGTTTTCAAGTTATAAACTTTTGAATGTCAGTAGGCCCTCTTGTTTACAAAAAGTCTCTATGGGAATTTACATAGGGGTCCCAATCAAAACGCATAAACATATTTTTCAAAAATGTATATTCAAAAATCATATTTTTGGTCTTTTTACTTCAATTTTTTTGTGTAACAGGTTGAGATGGAGTTAGGACTTAGATTTTTTTATTTGGGGGTTTCATATGGATGGTACCTTCATATCTTAGTTAGTTCATAGACATTTGAAATGAGCGGAAAAAACAACAACTTAATTTTAACCTCTATAACTCTGTGTCCATATGTCACAGAAACATACATATTCCTCTAGAAAAAAACTTGAGGGTGTCACCTTTCCAATGGTATGAGGCACATCCCTGAGTCCAAAACTATGTAGGAACTGTCAAGCTTTCAATTTGGGTATGCCGTTGTTTTGAAAAAAAGGAAAAATAGGGGTGTGCCTTAAGAGGTTAAATCGTACAGACTCTGGGCAGTGATGTTAACATGTTGCTCAAACAATCAACTTACTATACACTAGACATTCTCATTTGCTGATAGACTTGACTATTAACAAGCATTCTGTTGTACAGAATTTAAGTCCCCCCCCCCAACCAGAGTTGAAGGCTTCAGCTGTACTACTGCTTCAACCCCTTGAACTCTGAAACATTTGTCTGCCAGGGTGAATACGTACCACAGCAGGTGAAGTGACAAACTTAGCACAGGCGTACATGGTTGATGTCTGAGTGGAGACACAAAAGGATGAAAAGGTTAAAAGAACAATCATGTTTAAGAGCAAGTCTCTTGTATATAAACATCTGTATGACAAATCTTTAGCTGACCAAGACACTTTGATAATATATAATTCAATAGTATTTACAAGCCTACACAATATAAAAGACAGAAACTATATTTGCACTGTACATCTTGAATTACATCTTCACAAAGAGTTGAGGCAAAAAGGATAGAGCCCAATAAAATTTACAGTGATTCACAATCAGTGTACCAAACCTCTCAAAATTCTAATAAAAATAATGCATGACAAAGGTGACCATCTTAGATTTGCTCAACAATCACGGCTGGGATTTCTTTATTCACGTTCCACAATGCGAAAAAAACGAGATTAGACCATACATGGTTCATATTATTGCATGTGGACCCTGGTTTAGTGTGCATTCCAGGTTTCCAAGCGAAACCTGCAAAACTCCTGCAAAAACGTGACCAATATAGCAAATATTTAACAGGATAATATAATCCCACATACAATATTCACGCGCCAACCTCTTTATGGTAAGTGGCATTCACTTCTGGTTAAATGTCACTTGGTTGCTTGGTGGACCGTCACGTCTGTAAAGCTTCCAGTGCCCTAGACCCTGTGACATTTCGTGAAAATGTAGGCAGATACAACGTTTAAATCTAACCGCTAAGATTACAAAATCTGCCCATTCTTGACAGTTAAACAAATAGCTCTGTGTGTTTGAACGAAGGCCGGGCTCACGCAGGTTGGTATACAGTGACAATACAATGTTTCTACCAAAAATGTAGAGATGGACACTTAACACAGTTAGTTTAGACTGAACGCGTCTTAATCAATTTAACGTTGCGACATTACAACTTTCTAAACAGGTGAAGTGCCTGAACAGGGTTAAGAACGTTAACATTACTGTAATTCGTTTTGCAGACTGATGCAAGAACTGCAAGTAGTGTAAAAAATAACATGAACAACAAAACTCAACATAAATCTACATACATGTTACGATATAGAATGTCGTCGTATCACTCATTTAAACTTCTTTATGTAATTTGACTCCTTTAGCCTAAACAAAGTTAGCCTATTTGCTGGTTTGCTAGTGGGTACTCCAAACTGCTAACGTTGGCCAACAAGTCATACAACGTGAAGGTCACGAATACTGGAAAACCACACCGTGACATTATTGCAGATTGTAGAACACATCATGCACAGCCAACTTTGATCTATCTGAGACACGCTAACAAGTTCTTCATAGTCGTCCATCTAACCAATATATTGCTCCAGTGAGACTATTAAGACTGCCTCGGTTTGTTAGGCCCAATTTGAACCACTCATTTTGTACTAACAGTTAGCTGCTGTTACTACTTCTACTCACACTAACGTTAGCTACTACTAATCACAGGTAATTGCAGTTAATGTAATAACTAATAGTCTGTATCGCTAGGTTGTTCGCGGCAGAAAATGGCAAGTAACCTCACACCAACACACCTACGAAAAGCTTCAACTGACCATTAGTATTCTAGTTACTAGTATGCTAACGTAATACAGTTCATTCATTGTACAGTCACTGCTAGCAGGCTAGCTGTAAAACGTCAGCTTATGCACTCATTGAATGACAGTCCGTGACGCTCTATAAAATTAATCAAGGAAACCATAAAAACGGACTGCTTGCCTCACACGTATGAGCAACCCACATTGGTTAACAGTAATTTTTTAAAAACCAATAATGTCAACCTACCTATTAATACAGCAACGTACAGACCCAGAAACAGTAAACTCAGTTTCGCAGCTGTAGTCAATGCAGTACACCTTACAGGCTGTCACCTTGTCATTTATAAGCAAAGAAAGCGCGTCCTCAGTGTCTATTGGATGACTAGAAACCATGGTCGAAACACCCACATGTACCGATTGGTGTTGCACTAAAGCAATGTCGAAATAGAAAACCAATGACAAGATGTATTCATAGACTGTAGCCTGTTCCATTGGTCTGAAATATTTTTAAGAACGCTACATACTTCTATTGTCTCTTGTGATTGGATATTATTGCCGCGAAGATCACACAATCTTTCCCGTGCGGCAGTGTCCTCCACTTTTATTGGTTTTTCGAGAGGAAGCTGAAGCTACATTAGAGAAGGGCTACATGCTGACTGTCTTTGCTTTACCTTTGGACTACTTTCGGTTGTATTTAGTTGCTATTGGTGTTCTTTTCACAGGGTTAGAATGACCGGCAACTCAGGCCGTCCAATGCTCCTGTAAATGTTGAGATTTTGATGTTTAAATAAAATGTAGAATATTTGCCGGCGAGATATCCATTCCACCTTGACCACATTAGTTCAATTGAAATATATGCCAATAATTAAACATTACCAGTAAGCCATTTTCCTTAACAGCACACCACGTCCCTTGCTGTCAACAATGTGCCCTCCCACTCACATACATGCTGTACACTGGTCAATACCCCTACACAGGTCCTCTGCCCGCCCACATGATCCGTAGCAGTAGGGTAGGCCCCTTGAGTCGTGGGTCTGCCCAAGGTTTCTTCTTTAGTAGGGTTTTTCCTTGCCCCTGTTGCTCTAGGGTGCCCATAAAAAAAGTAAAAACGACATTGTAATAAGCTGCTACTGGTAATCATTTGTGTAAATGTATAGGTCCAAGAGGAAAATAATCACTAGTCACTGTACAGACAGATGGAAAAGTATTACAGTTGTATTGCATACACAGCATAAACACTTGTTCATGCGTGTTTATAACTGTTCTGTGTATAGAGTCTTAGGGACTTATAGTAAAAGACCATCTAAATTATTTGTAGCTCAATACTTTGGGACAATAAATGGATATGAATTGTAACTTGATGTGATATTCAGTATCCTAGTCTGGTTTTAGAGTTTCTATTCGGGCAAACTAGGTACTAAAGCTTGACGTATGGCGCATTTCCAACGACCCGGCTCTACTTAACCCGCATTTGTTACATTTCCACAGACCCGATGTACCGGAAAGTAGGGCTAAAGGTAATTTTTTCATACCTGCTTCAGCGAGGTTCTATTTGTGCCAAGTAGGTACTAAAGCTGATGTGGACAAACTGACGCTCCTGATTGGTTCGAGAGGTGGTCTCAAGCTTCTTTAGCAGAGCCTGTTTTTTTCCCCTATTAAAAAGTTATCTACATGAGAGAACAACTTTGCCCGTTTGGTATGTTTGTTTTTTTCTTTGTGAAATAAAATGCTCCAAGCCACAAATTTGATCTACAGGTCTGATATTCAGAACATATAGTGCCATCAGCGTGTGTTCAAATGAGAGGATCGCTCCACTGAAGTGAATGGGAAGACGTGTGTGTAGAATTACGTTATTTTGGAGTTCAAGTTTTCTGTATTCATTTTACAATCGGCAAGTGTAAGCGTGGTGCATTATTTTAAACTAGGGCCTAAAACAAAATCTCGATTAATTGAACATTTTAAGTCGATTACGATTAATGAACGTTTACTTTATTTATTTAATTTTTTTGCCCTCATAGTTCACTGACAAGTTTTGTACAGTAAATATGTTAACATATTACAAATAGGAGATCTCAGTTGTCAGTTTCTAAGCTCTCCATGCTCGACAGAATAACGTAACAGAGCGGGGTCACGTGACTCCACACACGGTAGTGTTTTTAAAAGGAAATTAATTTAAATAATTGACCTGGAAAAATTTGATCGATCATAGGTTCTGAATGTCGATTATGATTATTTTTCGACTAATTGCCCAGCCCTATTTTAAATCTAATAGCGCAAGTGTTTACTGTTTGGATTTTTTAAAAAGTTATTTCAGTGGCAGCTACCACTTAGCAAGCTAACTCTAGCAACGTCACGGCAGTTCGTCCACACCCACTTCACAATAGTACCACTTTGTACCTGGGCTGGTGGAAAAGCAAACCAGGCTGGTTTCTAAACCGGGCCGAGTAGAGTAGAGCCGAGCCGGGGAGAGTAGGGCTGTGGTGGAAATGCGCCAACAGCAGTGGATATAGCCAAAGATCGTTCAGATTAGACTACACGTTAAGTTTGTCTCAGTGGCATTCAAAATGTCTTGACTTACAATGCAAAGAAAAGAAGAAAATGACTTCCTGAAACAACAGTAAGGTGTAGAACAGACTCAAGTTTTGCAAATAGGGTTGATGAGGAACATTACATGGGAGACAGCCCTTTGTGTGGGCTAGTTAAGATGGTTTCCATGTTTCTGATTGACTACATGCATCTTTGCTGTCTAGGTTTAACTAGAAAATTGGTGAATTTGTGGTTAAAGGGGAAAGACCAGACAACAAGGCTTCCATCCCAAACTGAACAAGCAATTTCATAACAACTTCTTAAGCTACAATCCTACGTCTTGTCAATTTAACCGTGAACCGAGGGCACTAAGAGAACTAGATCGTTGGAAAGCCACTGAATTTAGGTTTTTCATGCTGTATTGGGGTCCTGTTGTTTTGAAGGATTACCTTCCTAGTTAGATGTATGACGACATGTTTTCAGTTCATGTTGTTTTCTGTTGCTATGTATCTATTGCTTTCTACAGGTATTTCTGATGAGATTAGCTGATGTTAGCCTTTGATGAGATGCAGACAAGTTGATGGTATATTTTGTTGAGCATTATGGGCAGTTGTATGGACGGATAAGAATGTTCACCAGCTTCTACATTTGGCTGAGGAATACGGGCAGTTTGGCTCTCTAGATAATATAACTGGATTTCCTTTCGATAACTATCTGGGTCAAATTAAGCATCTTCTGCGCAAACCACACCAGCCTCTTCAGCAAATAGTGAAAAGGTTATCTGAAATTCCACCTATTAAAAAGAGGGGCTAAGCAACATTCTGTTTTTCTCTCTCACAAGCTCCTTCTAAAGACCGCTGTATTGCATTGTATTGCACAGCATTCTATTGGAGGCCGACCGCGCTGCTGAACATTGCAAGTGCTGTATCTACCGCTATTGGCCACAGTGACGCATTCTACACCGTTCGTTTGCCGTGTAATGACTCATTTTAGCATCCTAAACAGTATGAAACGGATTAATTAAATGAAAAATGTTGCATAGTGGGCCTTTAAGTCACCACATCCCACAAATGACCCAGTATTAGTTAGTCCTTTGCATCCCCAGTTCACATCCTCTACAAGGTTTCCACTAATCTGTTTACTTAATCCACACAGGTGGGAGACAATTGTATTGAAGTTACAGATTGTTTTGCATTAGTGGACAATATTGTTCAGACAGATAAAGACGGGTATATATATATATATATATATAATTTATAAAAGATTCAGACACAAACAGCCAATGCTACATGTATCCCTGTGATTCAAGTTACATTGGCACATAAGATCAGTGAGCTTCAAAACAATATAGGGATAAGTAAACTGAGCAGTCTTTTTTTGTCCAGATGGGGATGGTGGCAAAAATATCGCTGCTTCGCTATGGGATGTTCTCAAGGAAGGGGTTCTCAAGGTCGGGATAGGGGATTTTAGGATGTGGCCCTGTAAAATTAAAAGGCAAAGACAATAATGCTTTAAACTTTTTTATAAGGTACCAACTTCAAATGTTTTAAACTTTCTAACTTCTATTGATTAAAAAAAAAAACAGTTAAATATTTATTTAAATATTTAAGTATTCTGGGCCCTAAGCACAAGCAGTGCACATGACATTTCAAACCTATGAATTATGTTAAAGGGCCCATAGGACACATTTTTTGACCATCATAAATTGTTCTTTGAGCCTCAATAATAGCGTATGCAAATTTGTGCGGCTGAAAGTGACCCAGGAGCACTGCTAGCGTGTTGTTTACAGGCTCATTTAACCTGTTAAGGCACACCCCTATTTTTCCTATTAAAAAAAAAAACAAAAAACGGCATACCCAAATTAAAAGCTTGACAGTTCCTACATAGTTTTAGACTCAGGGATGTGCCTCATACCATTGGAAAGGTGACACCCTCAAGTTTTTTCTAAAAGAATATGTGTGTTTCTGTGACATATGGACACAGAGTTACAGAGGTTGGAACTAAGTTTTTTTTCCCGCTCATTTCAAATGTCTATGAACTAACTAAGATATGAAGGTACCTTCCTTGTGATACCCCCCAAAAAATCTAAGCCCTAACTCCATCCCTCAGCTTGTTACACAAAAAAAATTTAAGTCAAAAGACCAAAAATATGATTTTTGTATATACATTTTTGTAAAGATATGTCTATGCGTTTTGCTTGGGACCCCTATGTAAACTCCCATAGGGAATTTTTGTAAACAAGAGGGCCTACTGACATTCAAATGTTTATAACTTGAAAACCCCTTTACCTAGAAATATAAAATTGGTTTCTAATGAAAGCTAAGACCCCGTGCTTTCATGTCTGTTTCCTTCTGGCATTGAATGAATGGGGGCGGGGGGGGGGATGAATACTGTCGGATATACCATTATTACTTACAAGTCCAGTAGCAACAAAGCTAGGTCACCATGCGTTTTGCAATGTGTAGCCTCCTTCAGCTCTCGCCAACAAATGAAAGCCGGACCAGTATTCACTCTGGTTCCCGTTTTTTTTTTTTTTTTTTGCTTCTTCAGATCTTCTTTTCTTTAGTAGCTCCGCCATGATTGCAATTCAAACTCAACCACGTTTTCTCCCGTTATATATCTGTTGAGGCAGCTCAACTTTGGCTATACTACAACCTATGGCTGGCCGCAAAGCCAACTTGTTTAGTGCTATTTAGGGGTGGGTGATATAGTCTAAAATTTATATTGCGATATATTTTGAACCATAGACGGTAGATGATATATATCACGGTATACTTTGGTATGTAACTACAGCATAACAGGTTCTTAATGGTTACCATAGCATGAAGCCAATATGTACAACAGTTGTTTAGTCATCTGAGGTGTTTATATTGGACTCTCAAATTCACACAGAGGTAAACTGTTAAGCTGCATTTGTGTCAGGTAGTAGCTGTTCAATTTATAGGCTCTTACACAGTTTTGTTGTAAGAATGAAAAGGTGCTATCAATAAGGTGAAGTTACAGGTTAACATTTTTTCACATGGTTGTGGAGACGCAATGAGCCTATCACGGTATGGCGATATGACCCAAAATCTCTATCATTGGCCAAATGCATATTGCATACGGTATATATCGTCTATATTGCCCACCCCTAGTGCTATTACAGCCGATAGAGGGCTCCAGAGCAGATGCAGAAGGTAACGTTCATACTGTTATGAGTTGATGAACCACCAAAAAAAAAATATTTTAAGGTCTTAAAAACTCTTTAGTGTTGCTTTAAGTCGCACAAACAAAGACTTGACTTGAGACTTGCCCTCAAAAGACTCGAGACTTGACTTGGACTTGGATGGTGTGACTCGAGAGTTGTGAACAATGTTCATTTAGTAGGATGTAATTTATTTCATTTAATCCATAATTCAGTTTCCTGATGTTCTCCAGCGTCGCTTTTCCCTCTTCATTACGCCCAATGACGCAACGCATGCGTCCAGGCAGCCACAGATTTCACTAAACACTGGCAGGTGAACTGGAGTTGGAGAATCTTTAACTTTATGCAAATTTGTGCAGAGCGGCAACCAATCAGGTAACTGTGTGTCTTGAAGGGGGCGGGAGAAACGAAAAATTGCAAACAGTATGGCGGCGCCCTGGGAGTTCACTACATAAAAACTTATTTGTTTGATTAAAGGGTCTATGGACCGCAGTTTGTGTGTAATCATGTGTTTAATATGATACACAAATGTTATCGAGACAAATAGAACCGTAGGTTAGAAAATGAATCATTCCAACTTAAGTTAGCCGAACGCTACACATAGCTAACGTTGCAGCACATTGATGACCCAAAATTTGTTAAGGAACAAAGATTGGTGTCAACATAAAAATAATAGCGGAATGCATTGCTGTTTACACGTCACACGAACATATTTGGGGTAAATTCATCACAAAGTTTATCCAGAAGCTTCCCATGGTTTAGTTTAGGTAAGCTGCTAGGCTAACTTTAGCGCGCCTTCTGTTGGCAGCCTACTGTAGGATATTGCTACATTGCTACGACTAATCGTCATGTTGCCTTGGGGCCACTCCCAACGGCGAAATATGATGACCGAATATTCACCAAGGTGTGGAAACGCACAGTTAGGCTGTAATACTTAAACCTGAGTGGTGTATTAAAACAAACACTAGCAACAAGGGGATCTGGAGTGCATTTCCCGAATACCGACCAAAGTTAGCATTGAACGACGGTAATGCAATGTACTTTTGAACAAGCCCACACTTGATTTCCGACTGTTTCCTGAACACCATCAGACGATGAAAGTTGTAACAACGTGAGGTTGGGCTTGCTTCATTGAAACTAGAGAGTCTACAGATGTTTCGGAAGTGTTCGGAGAATATTCGGATACATTCGCTGCTGAAAGCGTCTCAAAAACGGAAGCGTAGCCTCATTTCACTTCAGGTAGTGTGGCATTGTTAGCAACTTTTACTAATCTTTGCCCACACAATCATGTACCTTATTCGCTGAAATTAATGCCTGAAGGCCATAACTGTGATATAAATTAATATCAAATATGCAGTGAAAACGACATACATCTATGATAAATAAACCAAATGACTCTTTTTAGCCATGCATCTTCATGGGTGAATGGTTAGTGCAGTGGACTACGAATTGTGCGATTGCAACTTGTTTAGTCACTTGTTTGATAGTCACACGTTCGATTCCTGCTCTATATGTTTAATTAACATTTCGGACATAAAAAAAGATTTATAGAGTTGTTTTTCAGCAATGTTTGAGAAGATTTTATTTTTTTTCATCATGACTTTAGTTACCAAAATACCCCTACAATCTATATATAAAACATCATGGTCTAGTCGTTAGGCCTACATCAGGGGTCAGGCTACTACATTTGGAAAAAAAAACTAATTACAGGCTAATGATCTAATTACAGGCTAATGCATGTTAAGCATATTTAAAGCCAACTGTGGGTGGCGGTAATTCATCAAAGGGGGAACAACCCAGACATTTCAAGCTCCAAAAAGACGAAGAAGGCCTCGTATGTGGCCTGAGCAAAAAATAACTGTGCAAAAACGATAGCTCAGTGGGTGTTGTGTTAACAAAGCCTTTTAACAATAGGAATTCCGAGCGGTCGCCCAACCTATGCTTTTGGGAAACACCTGCTTCGTGTGCCGATGCATCGGACTAAGTTAGTTATAAACACCGCTTGCTTCGTCTGGACTATGGCTTTGGGAAACAGTAGTGCTGTAACTTTATCGCTCAAACTCAGTAAGTAGCTACGGCAGTTAGCAACGATGCTTTTGGGACACGCACCCCTGAACTTAAACATACAAACAACGGCAAACCAATCGGCAGCAAGATGGGGTGGGAGTTACTGCGTGCTCTCTACCATCTTGTTGTCAATTGGTTGCCCGTGGTTTGCTGTGTTTAGGTTTGTTTGAGTGTTCGTTTGAGTAGTCTCTGTGTTGTCTATCGAGATATAGACAGTATAGACTTGACCAGTGAACCCGGAACTTCCAACCAGGAAGTGGTTCCAAGGCTCCCGTTTTGCCATTGACTTTTTAAAAGCGTTTAAAGTCCTGACTCATTCTATCCAGCTACGGGGTAGGTGATGACCGTGTAACCTTCCGTTCAGAGTGAAAAAAATAAAGAAAAGGCTAAAAAAAGGCAAAGGTACCAGACTGTGTACATATTTTTTACCCCCGAGTTCAGAAACTACATATCCCAGAAGCCAGTACTTACCCTGTCCGATCCTATTCCAAAGACGATGCGCCTAACGTTCTTTTTGAATCTCAAGTAGATGACAGCCACGCGATCTTGCTCTTGCAATCGAATAGCTAAATTTTGGTGTATTTCCTCAGTAGTTTGTGGAAATAGTGCTGTAATATTGTTCGAATATTGTATATATCTTCAGATTTGCATCAATCAAGTTTTAGATCCGTTTTTCTAACCGAAAGCATGGTAGGCTACAGTATTTTGTACCCGACTGCAGCCACCGCTTTGGTGTCCACCATTGCAGTTTCCACCGTTTCCATACAAATGCCTCTGTCAAGCTCCCCTGAATAAAGAATTGATAATGACGGGTACAATAAAGCATTTATCAAGATTTGTGGTAATTTCCATTTGTTATAGATTGCATCACATCAACTGAATTTACTACTACGTTTTTAATTAGCCCAACTGCCATTTACCATGTTACATACCCTTCATATCACCAGATACAGAGAAAAACTTATGTAATCAAGCAAGGTAAGAAAATGAGCATATTAAATTTATAAATCTTAGGGAAATGGAAATGACATGGCAAGGATGTCTGGTTGAAATTAGGTTAGGCTTAAGCGTCGTGTCAAACGAGCAGTAATAGGCTACATCTAAAACGAGCAAACCCATGGGTTGTGAGGTAGGCTACGGTGACATTCGTGAACTTGCTTGCTTTCCCGGGCTTCAACAAACACATCCATGGTAACGTACTTGTCCACGAATCAGATGCGTTGCTGGGATTGTGGGATTGCTCAGGATTATGGGTACTGAAGTACTTCTAAGGGAAATTGCAGAAAAAAGACGTTTTTACTGAAACAAAATGGAGATCACATTACATTTTGGCGTCTAGGTGAGCACAACCAATCGTTTTGTTATGCCGTAGCTAGTTAGACGTCTTCCTTCCGTAATCCGGATATCGTGGGTTGTAATCTAAATGTCAATGGGAAAAATTAATGGGAAAATCACTTCCGGAACCTCACTGGCAAACTCTATACCGTATGCGATATGCATTTGGCCAATGATAGAGATTTTGGGTCATATCGTGATAGGCTCATTACGTCTCCACAAAATAACCACGTGAAATAAATGTGGCCTGTAGCTTCACCTTATTAGGTGTCTGCACAGCATCATAGAAAATCGCGGAGTACCCGGATGAGCGTCTTGAGGGTAGAGGCTAGCTCACACAACATTGGGCTAGATAGAAAAATTGGGGGAAATTATCCATACAGAATAACTGACCTCTCAGATGACTGGAATTATTTACCATCGATATCATACCCAGATATTGTCAACTATCTCGTACTAAGTAGCGCATATACTACTGATGAATTAAAATGCTACAAAGGTTTAGAGGCTTATAACCAAATGGTTTCTGGATGGGTACAAGATATAGTGTCAAAAGAGTTTGATCCGAAGATCCTGGTGAAGGCAAAGGTAAGTGTTAGTATAAAAGGAAAGTAATTTTCATAGGGCACCCAAAGGCTAATATTCACTCACTGCTGGTCATTCATTTACCTGTTAACTGGGCTAGTCTGCCAGCAGCTGGTGCTGTAAAGGAAAATTGTTACACATTTCTTATATCAATGTAACATTTAGAATACCAATCTTATATTTGACTTCTTCGCTTTGTCCATGGTCAATTTGCTGTGAGCGAGTTTGTTTACATTGTGTAGCACTAGCCAATAACCTAAGCTTCGGTCACTTCAGATCGCTTCAGATTGACCTACACCAGCAGTCCGTTCCAAATCGCACACTTCTCAAAGTACACTCCCTTTCATACACTATGAACACTGCGCACTACAGGAAAAGTATATGAATTTTCAACATGATAGTGTTGTTCCAAATGGAATACTTTTCAGCAGACTTACCAGAAATGACGTTAGTCACGTTGACCACGGAAGTTCGCATAATCACGCTGCCTGACAAAATATCATCTGCTTTTTAAAATTTACAGTTGCGACAACTTAACATAATACATAAAACTTTCATCTGTGTGGAGCTGCAATCACCACATTTGTCACAACACTCTTTTAACGCCATTCTCAGAGTTTTGTAAAAAGGAGGTGCCCCTCCTCTTCACTACGTAGCGAAAATGGCGTCCAGCGAGTGCGAGAAGTGTCCATTGTTGCACACTCCAGATTTTGACCGTTAGAAGTGCACCATCCGGGTACTTGCAGCGCACTCCATTTTTGCTACTACACAAGTGGAAACACACTACGCCCTCAAACTAAGCATTCAAAGTGCTGAAGTGTGCGATTTGGAACGGACTCCAGCTCTCACACAGGCGTAAAATGCCTGCATCTAAATCAACTACACAGATAGGTTAAGCTGTATGGACTAACAGTATGAGTAATACTTTGGTCAATCAACATAACTACACCGTTTACTCATATTTGGCGTTCATTAGCCCCCCCCCCTCATTCGATTGCCTGCTAACATTAGCCGTCATTAAATCCATTGCTCGAAGTTGTCACTCTGTGCTTTTTCGTGGAATTGTCTGGTTTTACATTTTCACTGGGTGGTCTCAGACCATTTTAACTACTATGTTGGTTTACCAGCATTGTTCTTACCATCATGTTTGCAGATGTGTCGAAAATGTTCGGACACTTTCGAGGATATTCGCCTAACGTTGGACCGTAAAACATGACTGTGCTTTGATAACTATTATGGTCTTTTAACGAATTGGCAAATACATGCCTTCTTATGCCAAAATAAGTAAAGTTATAAAGTAAATAAAGTAAAGTTAACAAGAATCTATACCTGCTAACTTCAAAAAAGTGGACAGTGCTACTGAGAAATAGCCTGGCTTGTGCGACAACGCTCATAGGAGCTTAGTCTGGCCATCCTACATTACGAAATGTCTTCTGGGAGGCGGGCTTAACCTGCGTCAATCAGATGCCTCTGTATACTAGGCCTGGCAAAATCGATTCCTCTTCAGGATTCGGGTTATTCTGAGTCACTCACTCAATTGATCCGGGTTATGCGAGTCACTTGAGTCAGTATTGCTAAATCGACAAGAAAACTCAGTCCTAGTGTACAATGGTTATTACCCCTGCTGGATCTACTAATAACTTATTATTCTAGGCTAATTATGGGATAATAACATAGCCTATGATGTTATCAATATTAGGCCTATAGCCAGAGTGATTGTGTTTTCCTGAATTTCACCCAGGGGGTTTTACCAGGGATTGTGTGGAGTAAAGATGACGTAGTTATAGCATCCATGTTACTGATCAATCATGCAGCTGCTCAGGAAAGCCATTTAGTAACGGGAAAGAAAGCATTTTTAGCCATTCTGTTTAATTATTGCATTACCTTAATGTAACTTAACCTAAATAATAGGCTATATAGGCCTAGGTGTTCAATGTAGACGGAAACATAGAAACAGGAACGGAGGAATGCCAGTACATAGACTATTATTATTATTATTACTGTTACTATTATTATTATTATTATTATTATTATTATTATGCCTAGCTATTATTATTAGTAGTACTATTATTATTATTATTATTATTATTATTATGCCTCACACGAACTTATGCACTGAAATATCAATGTTGACCAGTAGAGGTCGCTCACACCACAAATGACATTAAAGTTAATAGAAACTGTTCCAAAAAAGAGATAGAAACACTAACATCAGAAAAATAGAGTAAACTGTATAATAATTAAGGTCATAACAACATCTATAGGCTACGTGCAGAACATTATGTTATTTCAGAAGTGGAAAAAATTGCGTTTGTTGTGGATTTGCTTTTCCGAACACAGGAGAGACTCACTCTGGCGCTAACCGGATGACTCAAGATCCAAGTGATCCAACCACGTAACCGCGGTTACGCGAGTTTCCTCATGTAGCCGGATGACTCAAGATCCAAGTGATCCAATACGCGGTTACGCGAGTTTCCTCATGTAGCCGGTTAATTCTGCTGACCCGGGGATTCAAGAGTCCCCATCTACAGTTTGCAATGTTTCAGACTGTCTACCGGAGCAAATTAACAATTTTATTTTAATACATTACATCTATAGGCTATGTGCAGAGCATTATGTTATTGCAGAAGTGAAAAAAAATGACGTTTGTTGTGGAGTTGCTTTTCCTAACACGAGGAGAGACTCACCCTCGCGCTAACCGGCTGATTGAGGACTCAACTGATCCAACGTAACTGCGGTTTGCGGTTAATTAGCGCGACCCTAGGGACTCGAGATCCAGGAGTTCCCGTCTACGAGCTTCGCAGTTTCCGGCTCTGCGGGAAGTTCTTATCTTGGACTGCCTGTGCACATTGTCACTTGTGGAGTTGTGGTTGCCTACGAAATTGTAAGTTATAAATCTTATGGCAGCTAAGATGTCTAGGGTTAGTATTAGCTAATGTTGCAAGAGGTTTGTGTGTGGCGCTGTTTCTCATTCATCACGAATCATGAGTTAATATAAAGATACGGGTGAAAGATCCGATTGAATCAGGATTCAACCAGGTCTACTGTATACTACTTGACGAATCTACAACCAATAAGACCACTCATTCCGATGACGGATGCGTAAGCTCATTTCTCATTGGTGCCCACAGATTTGGGAAAAATAATTCCTCTAAATCGGCACGATGGCTATACTGATTTGCTTGCGTCACAGGATGTATGGGCGGGCCGAGGCTACCTGACAAACACTTCTGAAATTATATCGAACCAACTTGTTGAAATTAGCAGGCTAACAACGCCAATACCCTACATATGACGACCCTCAACATCCAAATGTTATGTACGTACCATATTCATCAACATTGATCCAAAGCCTTTGCCAAAGTAGTCGTGGCAATTCCCAATTTCAATGAGAAATATTGAATATTATCATTCAGTGAATGACCTGACTGGACAAAACGTTTGTCTTCGACTAGTTTACTGGACCAGTAACGTTGTCGACTGGTGGTGTAGTGGGATAGATGCGGTGAATGAGCTTTATAATTCAGATGCTATGAAAACAGATTGTTTTACTGCATGTAACAACTACTAAAAAGTGTACTACAAAGATATACTGTTGAATTGAATAACATTTGAAAATTGCCTAAAAAAAGACACATTCATGTAAGCATGCATGATTAGGCTTCTTGATTGATAGGAAGAACACACTTGATGCTAGTAGATGCACCAGGTATTTAAACCCCAGTGTTAGTTCGCAATTGCTACTATAGGCTAGTGTTGTGAGATTTTTCTACCAATTTGATAAGAAGTCAAGAGTCATCAGACGATTCGATGGATGAAAAGCAATCACAAGGAACTTTATTATCACGAGCGCCCGGAGACCAAAATGTCTGCCTGGGCATCCTTGGTCAAAACCTTTTATAGTCAGATAACATGACACAAATAACATTTCCTTAAAAGGCAACGCTCTTCTCTACTTAATCAATAACACAGAAGTTTTCTCCCTGTCCATGTAGGCACAGCTGCAGCTTGGCCTTATCACTTCTAAACCCAAATAGGCCAAAACAGCCTTGTGCTTTTGTGCCATCCTCGTAGACTCTCCGGCGCCGAGAGTCAAAGAGGGTGTCAAAGGCATTGCTTTATTACAGGCTAAGACTGGCCTAACCCTGCTGCTGTCCTTCACAACAGTGAGAAACTCACCCAAATTGTTGAGAAGACGCAAACATTTTGAGGATAATCATACAATGATCATTAAGTCAACCCACACATTGTTTTCAGAACACTCTGTTACATGTCACTTTAACTTTCTTTCATTTAAACACTGTTTCACCAACCAAAGCTGATTCATTTACCTCTTATAATGTTCTGATCATATGAATAAAATTAATCAAACACTCTTTTAATTAATACACTCAACATATAATTGAGACAAGTCAAAATTCCCCCACACTAGGCTACAATTGCTAATTGCTACAATGGTTCGTAAACCCAAGTTTACTCAGCAAGAGTTGTCAGTGCTGGACCAGCACAAGCACACTCTCTTTTCTAATTTCCGAAATGCTGTCAAAAAAAGCAAGGTGGCAGCAAATAGCTGACAGGGTGAACTCTGTAGGCATAGGCCACAGAAGAACCCTGGAGGATGTTCAGGCTAAATGGTCGGATTACGCATCCGTGACGAAAAGGAAAGCGTCAACTCTCAGACGAGAGTGTGCGGACTGGTGCTGGTCGGTCCACAATGCCTGCACTTACAACAGAAGAGGAGAAGGTGCTGGCGATCCTTGGCCCTGATGTGGTGGAGGGAGTCCGTGGGGGCACTCACCACCAAGCTCCCCACCAGGCCCATCCTCAGCGCAGACAGATCTTTCACTGAGGACCCATCCATCCTCCACCCCCACATCCACTCCCAACACCCCTCCACTTGTACATTCACTCCCTCACTAGATTCCCCCGATGCCACCTTAACCACAAGAGCACCCACCCCCACAGTGGACCCTGGACCCATCCTTCAGTGGCGTCGGCAGTCCCTCAGGGCTGCTTTTTCTCCTGAGCCTACAGAAGCTCCTCTAATCCAGGAAGCCGCAGGCCTATCTGCAACTGCAGTGAGGAGCTTCTAAGGTATGAGGGAGAAATGGTCAACCTGCTGAGAGGCATTAAGGAGGAGCTGACAGCCCTGAGGGAGCAACAAGAGCGGCACTTTCAGAAAACCGAGGCCTACCTCACCAGCAGACCCAGTGTCATGCTTCATTTCCCCCCAACTGAAAGTAAGTATTTGGCATTTGACATTCTTCTATCAACTTTCTTTCCAGCTGCATCACTGTGTGGGGCGGTAGCTGCACTGACTACAACAGAAAAGCTCTACAACGCATTGTGAGAACAGCTGAGAGGGTAGTTGGTGGACCAATTCCCTCCCTGAAAGACATCTACACCACCCGCCTCACCCGCAAAGCCATCACAATTGTCAACGATGCAACCCACCCCGCACACTGTCTGTTCAGCCTCCTGCCCTCTGGTAAGAGATACAGAAGTCTCCGCTCCCGCACCACCAGGCTCACCAACAGCTTCATCCACCAAGCTGTGAGACTGCTGAACTGTCTCCCCTCCCAGCTCCCAGCCAGCGGAACCACCACAGGAGTATAGGGAGACAGATTGGACTTTTACCCACCCCCCAACCCACACACACTCCCCAACAAGGAAACACACTCTGAACTAAGAACTAAAAACAACACACGATAATGACATACTGTTCTGGTAATTACATTTTGGTAATGACATAAGTTACAAAATAATGGGCACAGTTTGTGCACTGAGGCATCAAGCAAAAATGGCAGCTTGTGCACTAAAGTGCACTGAGACATCAAGCAAAAATGGAAAATAGAAAGAAATGAACAGATTAAGATATACAGATACAACCATACAACTACTTGAACATGTCTATTTCATACCATGAAGAAACCCACACAATATTTTCTAGAGAATCAATTGTCACAATGAAATAAAACAGCATAAAATATCCTTCATAAACACTTCATAATGACTATTACCATCTAGCTAATTGAATGTATCCTTGTTAGAAAATTAGGTTTTATTTAAAATTTAGGCATTGCACTCTGATGCAATTTAAATTGGGGCTCACTGACAGAAAAAGAGGTTGCAAAAAAAGCTGAGAGACCATACATAGAGAGACCTACAAAACTCCAAGGACCACCCTCTTGACAGATCTCTCATCAGTGGGAGAACAATTTCTCCCAGACATCTACTGGCAGCATCATGTGCCTTTTCGTCACTGGCTGAGGTGGTGGGAGAAGACACAGAAAATCATGCGACTGATACCACAGAATGTCATCTCTCATAGGCCAAAAGAAGCGGTTACGGCCTACTCGACTCAACGTTTTGACAAGAAGGCAATTCTCTGCATCCACATCTTGTACTATGCCTGGATATACATACCTGTCATATTTCACAGCACACCAACAACCTTTCAGTTGGTCTGTGATTTCAGTGACCCTAGAAGGTACATCGTTTGAAGCTCCATTGGATGTGCCTTGTGTGCCCATTGCACTTGTCACAGACTGTGGACCATAGCATTTGCATTCATCTGGAGCTGAGCAGAAGCAGCCGAGGATTCGCCACTTAAATTGTGCTGGAGTGTTGGTGAAAATCTGTTAGTGTTGCTGATAGTCCACATTATAAATAAATACAAAATAACATAACTGACATGTACTGTACCTGGTGAATCTTCATGGTCCCACAGTGTCCAGTTGGGGAATTTTCAACAATGGCTGCAATATCCTCTTCTTTGATAAAGAACCGTTTTATTTTTGTTTGTTGTTCAGACAATGCTTCAAATAAGACATCAGCAGATGGCAGATCCATTCCCCATGCAATAAGGGCATCTGCTGTTCTTTTAACAGCTGCCCCGACCCCATCCATAGGGCCCTTGGCGTGTGCAGCTTCAAGGAAATTCCATGTCAGTCTTTGAAATCCTAAGTCAAATGGCACAGTTGAAAGTAAGAAGCAATTCTTCTTTGACCTGTACTGTGTTGTGGGTCCATCACTAATGACATGAAGTGTGGTAGCTGATGGCACGAACACAAGGACAAAACTTCTTTAGTTGTGTAAGCAATTCCTGTGTTTAGAGTGATTTGTTTGAGTGAGTCACCAAAGTGAGCAGCTTGCACTTCTGATGCATATTTGCCCAGGTAATTCTCAGCCAAGTCTATCTGAATAATGATTTCATCCTCATGTACATTATCTTTGAGATGACGTACCTGTAGTGTGGAGTGCTGGTGCTGTATGTTGAAAGTGTGTCGTCCAAGTATATATTTTAAGGCTGTGGTGAAGTCCTCTAGGAGGATTTGAAGTGTTCCAAAAAAATGTTCTTTCACTAAGAGATGGACATTGAATTTTTCTTTTTGCCCATCTTTGGTTTTTCTTTCACGTTCTTCTACTTTATGCCTCCAACTGAACCAATGGGTTTGCAGAGAACTGTCAAACGCTTTGGTTTGTAACTGCTTTTCCTGGCAGATGTCACACTCTCTGTACATGCATATCATTGTTGACTTGTCACAACACATTGACTCCATGAGCCTGTCAATTTTGTTTGATGGTATAACCTTATGGTGGAACAATTTGTCAGCCATTAGCTGAGTATTTGCATGTGTCTTACACAAGCAAGTTTCTCTGTCTTTTGCAGATGGTGCGACAACCCAGAATGGTCTAGTTTTACAGAATTCTTCATATGAAAGTTTTGTATTGGGATATTCCCTTTTAAACTTCAGAAAGAGGTTATACAAGCTGTCATTAAGGATTTTCTTTCTGGTAATTGTCTCTCTTTTTCCTGGTCGGCTGGTCGCTCCAGGAATTTCTTTAGTTGTTCCTTTGTATCTGTAGTCATTTTGTTTTTGTATTCTCTCCTGTAAAACTGTAAACCTTCTGGCCTGTTTTTGTTGCTGTGCATTATTTTGCAAGATATCCCAATCTGATGGTGTGCTTCCTTTAAAAAATTGTACTTCTTCAGTATCTTTCCAGCTAGAATCCTGGAAAAAATCTGTTTTTTACTCCAGCTTGTTTGTATTTGTTTTTGATTTCAGAAAGTACCACATTGTGCAGAGATGCAGTTTCATTTGTTTGTTTGTTTTTTGATTTGGGGAGTCTATATTTGAAAGTTTCCCAGAAAGCCTAGTGCATCTCTTTGTATTTTTCCATTTTTTTCTGTGCTATTTGTAGTGTCTTTTGGATAGCAAAAAGATCCCGATATACTTTTGCTCTGTTTGCCTTAACTTTTTTACGACCTCTTCGGCAAGGAGTTTCACGATTTGCACTTCCACTTTGTCCATTTTGTAGTACTTGTTGGACATTGATCTGATCTTGTTGCACTGGAGATCGTGGAGGGGTGGTTGGAGATGTTGGGGGGGGGGGGGGGGGGGGTGTTCAAAGTTACATAGTGTTCCTGCTGTATCCTGTCATTGGCTCTCTTATTTCTTTGGTTAACTTTCTATTGTCAACTTTCTATTGTCTACGTTTCTGTCTCTTGTCCCGTTCTGACAGCTGTGAGATTACTTTAAGCTTTCCTGTTTCTCTTCTCCTTTTGTATCTTTCCTTTTTTCACTGGATCTTCTTTAACCTTTGTTCTGTGTTCTCTAGACCTTTCAGCTGATTTCTTGGGAGCCATTCTGGTTAAAAAAATTATTATGCTTCTGTAACTTAATTTATAAACAGAAAATAAGATAATAGTGACACAGATCATTACCACCATCACCTGTCATTACCAACAGAACAAGTTTTGTGTTGGTAGTGACGTGTTGCAGTAATGGCATTTTTGCTAGGTCATGGATTTGCTAACATCACTCAACAGCCAGTACAAAAATAACTCTAAATACACATAAATCATGTGAATATTAAATTTTTTTAATTAATATATTATTGCAACATTATGTATGGTAATTGTGCTGAATAAGTCTACTCCATGATCAGAGGGAATATATGATTAAATTACTTACTTTTTCAGACATCAAATATCACTCTTCTTTCATGGCTGACATGTGCTCACCTGCTAGTCTTCATTTCCATGGTTACGTCATAAACAAGTCTTGCCCTCAAAAAAATCCTTATAGTAATAATAGACTATCGCGGTAATGACAGTATTGTTGGGGACAATACTAAATGATTAAAAATATTCACAGATATGAACCCAAATTGTGCATTATGTGCATTTTTAAGTTACTATTGAAATGTATATTGTGATTTAATGAACTGATAACATTTTATCACATTTTCAGAGCAGATAAGTTTTAAAGTCTGGGTTGGGGACAATGCCTGAGTAGCCAAATATTGAATGATGAAAACATTTTTAAAAATGGAAATCATACTGATTTTAGTGTAGAACTTTTTTTGGTTGTGAAATAAATATTACTTAAAATAACTGAACTATTTATTTTGTATTATGGTATTTCTAACTTCTAAATTTTAATCATTTTACCAGTGATGCCCATTTTTACCATTTTACCCCTGATTTCAAGTCAACCCTATTACTGACACAAAAAAACCCTATAAAATAATGACACATTCCAGCCATGACATAATTTGAAGGAAGTTACATCATTTACAGGAAGAGGATATCAAGCATTGAAGACACAAGTAAGTTTCCCTCTTTTATAATGTCGAATTTTGTTGTTTTATGAGATTGTTCAGGGTATTGCCAGCATACCACATCATTACTGTTACCAATTTTTAACATATTAATAATAACTTTAGTGTTTTGATATTTAACACATATTTAAGTAATTTCCTTTCAAAATTGTATGATATTTTCTCTATATTAGCTAACATTAGCTAGCTAGAGGGAAATTAGCTTGAATTCATCACCACTGTTACTGTCAGTCCTGTTACTTTTCTAGAGTAACAGGTTTGACATCCACACAACAGGAGTGACATTGATTAGGTTTCACTGTAGTCACATAGTTTTAAAAGTTTATATAAATAACTTTTTAAAATGTTATTAATTGATCTTGTCTTTATCATATGCAGTGTGGGTGCGTATATCCTTATGAGTCTTAGTAACATTTGTGGATATGCCTCTGATATCTTCTATCTGAAGGTAATTTGATGTTGTTTTAATTGAAGTGATTATATTTATACTTAACTTTACACTTTTAGTATGCCATTAACTGCAGCGGAAAAACAAATAGGAGAGAAGGGCAAAGTACCTTGATGATTTGTATTGCTGTTCTCACTATTGGACTTATCTTCAAAGAGGCTTGTCACGTGATAAATGTAAGCGGTTTGGTAATGTTGCATGATCAGTTTGAATTAATAAACAATAAAACACATCTTTTGACCAACCCGCCTCCCCTGGCAAATTCATGAAGTAACAGGGGATTGGACCAGAAACGGTTCCAAACTATCTTTGATTGGACTATGTAAATGAAGGAGGTGTATCTTAGTGCTGCCGACGTCAAGAGCCACCTCACCTCATGTCAAACATGTTACTTCATATGTCAGTCCTGTTACTGTTATTAATTTTATAAAAATGTAAAAATTACAATTAAAAGGGTAATACCAACCCGGTATTACCATTCCAATTAAGACTTTAAAACATTTAGGAAAAAACTTTTATTCAATACCTCTCAAATGAAATTACTCATATATCTTAATTTACTTATTTAATGTGGGCTACTTTTGAAAATTAGATTGTCTGGGTCATCTGAAAGACAAAATTGAATCTTTAAAGACATATTCTTTATCTGAAATAAGTTCAGTAAAAAGAGGGACAAATGTTTTTCTCATACATGTGTACACTGTTACAAATTTTTAATTCAAACTATGTTATATAGTAACCATTTTGTCCATAAAGGGTTGACTAATAAATCGTGTCATGAAGTAGATAACACATCATAAATAGAATTTAAAAATTGCCTGAGCTGGCAACATATAATTTCTTGTTACTTTAGGATGTATCCTTTCCAAATATATTAAAAAAAAATTAGAAACCAATTATTTTCTATTTAAAATTTAAAAAAAAAAATTTTAAAGTTGAAAATGTGCCGAATTCCCTGAACGACCCACACTCAACAAAAATATAAACGCAACACCTTGGTTTCTGCTCCGATTTTTCATGAGAATGACTTAAAGATCTAAAATTCATTCCAGATACACAATATTACCATTTCTCTCAAACATTGTTCACAAATAGGTCAAAATGTGTGATAGTGAGCACTTCTGCTTTGCTGAGATAATCCATCCCACCTCACACGTGTGCCACATCAAGATGCTGATCTGACATCATGAGTAGTGCATAGGTGTACCTTATACTGCCCACAATAAAAGGCCACCTTGGAATGTGCAGTTTTGTCTCACAGCAAAATGCCACAGATGCCACAAGCATTGAGGGAGTGTGCAATTGGCATGCTGACAGCAGGTTTGTCAACCAGATCTGTTGCTCGTGCATTGAATGTTCATTTCTCAACCATAAGCCGTCTCCAAAGGCGTTTCAGAGAATATGGCAGATATATTTCAGAGAATAGGCAAAATATTCCTATGGGCCGCAGTGTAGGAAGAAGGAGAAAGCCATACAAGCCAATCAGAAGTCTCACGCCATTCCTCCAGGACAACCACCTCATTTCCAAAGCTCTCCCACCCGACAGCAAGTCCGCGTGTAGACTGCCTAAAACTCTGTTTTATCTGTTTTTCGCAGTTTACACGCAAACGTGAATACAGTTTTCCAAAATCTCCACTTTTGCCGTAGTTTTTAGAAAGAATAGTTTTCAGAGGCGACACCTCCGTTTGTGTGTAAATGAAAGGCGCAAACGAAGGGAAAAGTGTGCGTTTGTAAGAGAAAATGTATATGTGTTAACGGGGTCATAGTGTCTGAGAATTTTAAAGATTCATATTGACGTTGAGACAGCACTAAATTTCGAACTGCAGCAAAAGTTACTTTAGGTTTTGTGATAGACCAGGTAGCGGACTACAGCGCTTGTCTCATAACATTTACGTCACCATAGTAACATTAGCCTGTTTAACGGTATCAGCCATAGACTGTATATAGCATAGGTGTCAGCTAATATTAGCTAACGTTTACCTTAGCCACCACTCCCGTAAAGTTTTATTCACTTTCTTCTCGTTTTCTGCAAATGCAATGCAAATGTATCGCCTCTGATTGGCTAACAACACTGTGACGCTCCCTCTAGTGGGTCTGTCTGCAGGCAGCCTAATGTTTTCTTGAGGGCGGGTTAACTGCATAGCTAATGTTCAAATTGACGTACATTTGTACAGCTTTTCCGATTCGCTCGTTTTTCCCAGCAGTTTTCTATCACAGGCGAATACAGACTACAAGGGTAGGAGAGCATTTTGAAGTTGAGCATAGAAGTACAACTTAGACCTGGTTGAATCCTGATTCAATCGTATCTTTCACCCGTATCTTTATATTAACTCATGAGTCGCGATTCTCTGGTATCATTAACCCGGATCACTTGAGTCCAAAGTTTCGATTTCAAATGATAAACAGCGCCACACACAAACCTCTTGCAACATTAGCTAATACTAGCCCTAGACATCTTAGCTGCCATAAGATGTATAACTTACAATTTCGTAGGCAACCACAACTCCACAAGTGACAATGTGCACAGGCAGTCCGAGATAAGAACTTCCCGCAGAGCCGGAAACTGCGAAGCTCGTAGACGGGAACTCATGGATCTCGAGTCCCTAGGGTCGCGCTAATTAACCGCGAACCGCGGTTACATTGGATCAGTTGAGTCCAGTCAGC
>JAGFZM010001562.1:511618-632943 GCA_017657215.1 Limnothrissa miodon | reverse complement strand
TCTCTCTCTCTCTCTCTCTCTCTCTCTCTCTCTCTCTCTCTCTCTTTTCTGTTGCTGTAATCTGGAGTGTTCAGGGCGGCCTACGTGCCTCCCGGCGCTAAGCTCCGCCCCTCCCCTCTGTCTAATTCAGGAACACGGCGCACACTTATGTAAGATTCAGGGTCAAAGGGTCACGAGCACAGCGCTGCACTGTGCTGTGCTGCCATACACTGCGTTTGAATTCTAGATGGAAATAAGCATTACTGGGGGACATAGCAGGATGAGAGACTATGTTATTATTATTATTATTAGTAGTAGTAGTAGTAAGAGAATATATTATTGTTATTATTATTTATCATTCTTATTATTGTTGTTGTTGTTGTTGTTGTTGTTGTTGTTGTTGTTGTTGAAAAACTACAGTCAATAGGCCTACACATAGTAAATTGAAAACCTATCAAATTTTGGATCCATAGACAGTCCAAAAGATCCAAAAGACAGTCACTAAGCACAGGCCACACACTGGCCCTTTGAAAAAGGATGTCACAAGCAACCAACAGAGGAGAGGCTCCCTAGAGATAGAGACTTGAGCACTGTGAGAGATACTATCATTTATTTTCCAATCTTGAAAGAACACGACTTCAAAATTCAACCAAGCCCCTATGGAAATTGAGCCGGGTGAAAAAGAACACCTTTTTACTGTAGCGGTACACTAGGCAAACAAATGTAGTTGTGCATACATGTGTGTGTCCGATATATATACATATATTTGATATGACATGTTTATTTTGTGGGTGGGTGGGTGTGATGTATGGTTTAGTAAAAAAAATATCTGTGTGTGTGTGTGTGTGTGTGTGTGAGTATGTGGGTGTGCACATGTGTGTTCAGATGCATAAATTTTATTTCTTCTAATTCTAATTCTATTTATTCTATTTGACTTAATTCTTTATGCTTTAACATCCAACCCACCACCCTGTTTTTTCATGTCTTTTTAACTTGCAGCATTATTTACATAGTGCTTTGACAATATTCATAATACTTCAGTGCCTCAATGTAAAACAAAAAATAAATTAAATTCGTAAGGGGGAAAGAGGGTGCCAAAACCAGGAAGGAACTAGAGGGGAGACAGGAAGACGTGCTCGGAAAGAGGAAAATACACATGCGTATAGTATGGCAGGAAACAAGGGCTTTGTGAAGAGACAATGTGTTTGACAGAATTTATTAAACAGTCCTTCATTCTGACCTAGACATCCTTAGCATTGTCAAGCAGTCCTGTTATTATTTGTGTCTCTGGAAGATCTGTTGTTTTCTGACATACCTTTGAGGTACAAACAGCACAGGCAGTGCATGACAAGCAAATACAAGGAAAAGACAGAGTGTGTAGGCTAATGGCAGAATGCATAAAGGCAAAAGTGCGGACTTGTCATGTGGAATATGCACAGCTGCCAATAGAAGGAGAAACAATAGAGATTAATCATAAAGGACTAAGATAAAAAGAGACATGAGAGAGACAATAGAGAGAGCTAGAAAGTGAGAACAAATGAGGGTGAGAGAGAGAGAGCAGAGTGAGAGAAAAAAGGAAAAGAGATCAGGCAGGAAGGGGGTGACAAAGCTTTCTCTCAGTTTGGAGGCTGTGCTACTAACCTACTTAGTGTAATCTCCCTTCTACTCATTTCATAACTGTGCCTGGGTTATGTCAGAGCTGCAGGACCTTACCCGCACACATACACACACACACACTATACCCAAACTTTATTTCTATTGGTTTTACTTTTGTTGGTATCATTAACCAAATGCGTGGTGACAAGCTCGCAAAAATGCTTGTCTTCCTTTGCTGGCTTTAAAAAGTGCACTCTGGACCAAGTTTAGTCTCTCATTATTTATGAGACTGTGCTAACATCGCCTTTGAAATTACTTGTCCTGTAAGAGCTGGATTACTCAAAAAAAAATCTTTAATGCACATGAGGCCTCAGTTTATTATTGTCTGAAAGTATTGAGCGTAAGTGAATGGCAAAAAATTAACCCTATCAATTTACCTAATGTAACAATATACAAAGTTCAATATAAAGTTTGAATACTATGATACAGCAGTATAGCCTATTTACGAAAACAATTCTGTCCTCCCTTTTAATAAACAACATGTATAGCCTATAATCAAATTTCTTATATTTTGGGCATTGGTAATTACAAATTATGTTGTTATGTTGTTTTTTTGTCTGTCTATATAGGCCTACTAGCCTAAATAAATAATGTGCATACATTATAAAGAAATAGTTGTCTTAACGTTTGCTTCTTCTCTGCACCCAGTATTTGTTTTATTATTATTATTATTATTTCCAATAAATAGAAAAATGTTATTTCATGCAAAAACTTAGGTTAGGTCTGTAACATTTTGTGTTGGTAAATATTCTTGAGATGCTGGAAATGAAAAGCTGACACTGCCTACTGGTAAAGATTTCATTTGGTAATAAAGTGATGCATTTAGAACATGTTCATATATTTTTAATGATAGGGATTAATACATAGCCTATGTATTTATATATTTATAGTGAGACTTGGTACTTTATTAAATTCCACACGTCAAAGAGTAAAGTTGACTGTGGACGTGGACATATTTACGTCAGAATTTTGAGCCAATGGGATTTTTCAGTTTAGAGATTATTTGTTAAATTCTTATCAGTGGAAGTCTAAGGAGTCATAGAAAGCCAAAGAGCGTGAAAAGTTCCCACGATGCTGTTGTGGTGACACACTGCCACACTTTCTAATACACGCGAACGAATGCAGAGCCTCCTTAAAGCGCGCGGACGGGGGCGCGCAATTGCCAGGGCACGAGGCGGGCCGGCGGAGCGAGATCATGTGAGAGTCCACGCGCCGAATGTAGGTTAGAGCGAAAAGCCAGGGAGAGGTAGAGGGGAAGGAAAGAGAAAGAGGTGGGGAAGAGGAGTGCATTGTTTTATTGCTTGCCGCGTATAGTCTCGCCTGTCGGAAAAGTCGCTCTATTTGGATGAAACGGAATTATCGTACAGCCAATCAACATTTTTTGTCTCTTCTTTGACACTTTGTTTTGTGCTATTCGGACAAACATTCGGAAACATATGAGGATTTGTTGCATTTATGTTTATCCGCAGCTCCTTTTTGGAGCTATAAATATTAAATCTGATATATTTTCTTCTTACGATTCACATGCTTTGGAGTCCTATGACTTGCAGATAATAAAGCAGCAACATGAGAGGTAAGTTCGAAACATTATTTTTGCAAATTAAGTCAGTATTTATTACGATTATATGAACTTATTATATTCACAGTAAGCCGTTGTTGCAATGGCCTAGTTACTGTAGATATTGAAAATTGTGTCGAGTGCGTTAGGTAATTTAGCAAGATAGCGCGCATAACTACTGAAGGATTAACGTCAGCTCAGCAAAGTGCCTGTCGACCATGAGGTTTTACTGTTCGCTGGATTTGTGAAATATAACAGTAAATCTTGGACACCGAATGTTCTCAGAATTTCTGATAATATAATATGGGAAAGTTTTCTCATGCTCACTGGTGTTTGCTTTGGAAGAAATAGGAGAGTAGACCAGGGAACTTGAATCCTGGCGAATTGTTATGATGTAGTTACCGGTCACCACCAGCATGCGAAGTTCGTTATGTAAGAGGAAGGGAGGAGTGTTTAGTTATTTCTCTCCGCGAAAATATTGCATTTTTACGCAGATATATGAAACACTTTTATGAGAAAGATGCGTTTGATAATTTATACTTTATTTTGCTCTTTAACCAAAGACTTGAAATTTAAACCTGTGTTAAATATCAGTTATTGCAATCCTATGTTACTCATGCCCCGAGTTGCGTGAAAAGGTTCGGGTACGCATGAAGGAACGGTATCAGATTGTTGCACTAGTGGTCACATCGCGTGCGGTCTTCGTGTTGTTGTTTTCGACTACCCAGCATGGCCGACAGTGTGAGGGAGAGGGAGAGTTACTGTTCCATTGACCTAGTTCTGTCATTGAGAATTATAAAGCACCATTCGAACACGTACATGAAGGATGCAGTTTGGAATATTATGTTATTATATGTGTTTTTCCTAATTAGTAAAATGGAGTATTGACTCTGGTAAAAAAGTGCAAGTTTGTAAATTATTTAAATAAAAAAACTTAGAAGTATGCCTGTAACGCCACGCGCTTCGTCTTTGAAGAACAGCGCCTTTAGTGGTGTAATGGCAATGTAGCAAGCCAGTTATTCAATGATAATGTAGCCTAGTTGTTATCTGTTTTGATTTATTTTTCTTTTCGTCGCTGTTTTTTTTAACCATATTTAGCCCGGAGAAATTCATTTTCATCTATGTGAACACTCAACTGTACTTTGTTTTACAGATTTACACAGCAACAATTCCGTGCATTTGTTTCCATACAGGCCTTGATTAATCTGCCCAATTAAAGTTATTATTTATTGGACTAATTGGGTTTTGACATTGACATTGGTTTGTTTTTTTTGCTTTGTATTTTTCTTTGGATGAGACCAAGTTAGTGTAAATGAAACAGATCCATGATCTTTACAAATTAAGAGACCTTTAAATTACAAATTAAGAGACCGCAAAACAGTATGATGGAGAAATTGTATAGAATATAAGATATGAAAAAGTACTGTACAGCTCTGAAACAAAATGTGGTTAATTATCCAGGCATCTGTAGTTCTCTTTGGACATTGTACAATGAACAAATAAGTATACAGAAGGTAGGATAGTTACACTTCCCCTGTTGAATGGATGTGCATCTTAAGAGTGTGTTCCAAACATTGAACTTGAGCCAAGTGCATGGACTTGTGTGGCCTCTGCATGTCTCTTAGAAAGGTTCCAGACATCTGTTGGCATTGCTGGTGCCCTTTGGCAGGCAACTCCAGAAGATGGCATTCAAGTGATCTGTTTACCATTATAGGCACTATAAAGGTTTGATCAGAATCCTACTAGTTGTAGCAATGATCTTTGTTCAAGGTCACTAAGTTCTGTCAGGTAAAAAAAAAAAAGAATGAGAAAATTTGACAACATAAATAGAATAACGAATCAACAGCAAACACAAACTTAATGGGGCTTGGAAACTCACTTTCAGTTTCTGTTTCATTTTGATATGCCACATTCAGTTAACATTAGTTATTGGTCTATGTAAATTCCCTGGTTCTTTGTACTACAGACTACATGGTGACCACAAACAAAAGGGTTACTAACTGATTCACACTGTAATTCACCTTTAATTTGTTCATGTTATAAAATGGAGTACAGGTTTTCATGGGGTACAGTGTAATTGGTATTTTTCTTGTCAAAAGTCATTAGTTGGCCTTTCTGTGTGACATGGTGGTTTTGGTGAATAGTACTGGCAGAATTAGCTGGTAACCACCCATCATCTCAAATCTAGTAGATAGACTGACATTCTATACTGTAGTTCAAGCTCTCATCCTTACCGTGTCATGAGGGCTTTTATGTTCTCTGCATTGAAAGCCATTGGACACAACTATTGTGACAATTTTTTGATGATCAATAATGTATTTATAACCATCCATCCATCAAAATCTTTCAGAGTAAATCAGATACTGGATCTGCTGGTCCAGATGAGATATGTGAGTGTCCAATACTAGTTGAGGTGCCTAATTTTAGTGGCTACTCAGGTAGTCAAAGCTTCATTCCCCTGACCTTGGGCCTTGCATGAGACTGCTGGCTGTCAGTCACCCACTGGAATGACTCAATCCAATCTGCACTGTGCATTTTTAAAGAGACACAGATCAGTGTCAGTACAGGCAAGGCCCTAGGTAGGTCAGAGAGCGAAACAGATAGGGGGAAAGGGAGGGGAGTTATCATTGTCCACAGAAATGTTTAGAAAACAGGCAGCTGATAAAGGAACTAGATGTAACACGCAAACACTGCTTATGAGCTTGGTGGAGCAAAGTACACGTACAGGGAGTGATCATTAATTAAAAAAAGTGAAGTGCCTTGCAAAAGGCACTCATTGTGCACGGTAATCGTGATTTTGCATTGGGGAAAAAGCTTTTCTGTCAGATGTAGGTTGAATATGTTAAGCAAATTCAAAGGGCAAGGTAAACAGGACCTTTGGACGTGGAGCAGGGTTGTTTAAACAGGTGTGATAAGAGAGCAAAGTCTCCGCCTGCTGCGGGGCTTTTACAGCTCGGAGCGGGAATCTGCTGATTTGGAGTACTTGACACACTGACTGACTTACACGAACTGGGAGCAGTCAGTTAGGAGTGAGATAAGAAGCTACAGGTTAACTGTGGCCTTACACCTGATAAACATAGTCCTCTAATGAATCCCTTTTTAATTACAGCTTGCTAGAGCCTGGCCACAGATTGAACACTTAAGACATCCTCAGCACCTAATAAAGTTCTACTTGTTCTACTTAGGGCCTAGGCTATTTCTCATAGATTTGTGTAATATCTTTGCCTGGGAAGCTTCTAGATCTTTAGCCCCTGTGTTTCAAGGTTTTCTGAATCTGGACTGTTTAAGAAAGTTTTTGTGTTGAAAAAACTCAGACGTGGTTTGCTTTCTAATCAAGGGCAGGTTCAGCTATCTTTCATCCAGGGTAATCTTGACCTTAACTACTTAAATGAGAAATCTGTGTGAATCAACCTGTTGTTCTAAGTTACAGAGTGCTGCTGGTAGCAGAAAAAATGTTTTTTAAGTAGTGAACTGGCATATAACATTAACTAAATGGGGCAAAGAAAGTAACTTTGAATTAATATCCCAAAAACACATTCAGTTAACACTAACTGTCTGTCTGTCATACATGTGTGTTGTATGAAATGTTGTCCCGCAGACAGAACTCAGTGACTTCAAACAACAGGACTGAATCACACTGGACTTTTACTTTAACTACTGCATACTTTTAAAGAGCTTAGCCTAGCCTAAAGTCTTTACTGATCTCTCCCGAAGCAGGGTGCCCCTCGAAAAATGCAGTCCTCAGCCGAAGTTCTGAGTGTGTTATTTAGTAACTCTTTCCCAACCAGCTAGCTCTACTGCCTGCCTCTGGTCATGCTTTGAGCAGAGCATGCTTCTTGTGAGCAATAGATTAAAAATAGTTTTATGAGTTCTCTCAGACAGCTGAAACCGAGTACTGTAAAATATTTGGCATGTTGCCTCATGTAGAGAATGTAATGGACACTGTCTGTTTAGAATATGCTGTAGACATTTTGAATGTTCTTTCCTTGTCATGTTTCAGCTTGGTTGTTATGTAAAAACGCTCACATACACACTTAAGTGTTCATGACATGTCTGTGCACCTCCTGTTGGGATTTTGACAAATGCTCTTACAGTAATCTCGACCTGTGTTATGTGGTTTTTTATCATGGCTGTTTGACCACATTTTCAACATGGTGGCCCATTAAAATGTTCATCTTTTGATTTGTAGCTCCACCTTAAGCACTGCCAAAGAAAAAAAGGGCAGAGATATAGGGAGGGGGTGGAGAGGGAGAGAGAAGAAATCTGATTAGCAGGCCTTGCGAGGCTGGGGCCCAAACGCCTCAGTGGGAAAGTGTGTCAGTAGAGCAGCTCGTCCGCATAGCCTGGCGGTGCCGCGCAGCTGAGTGGCGTGTGAGTCAGCGACTGAGCATCAACGCCACTCTACCATCGACCAATGGGATGGGGAGAGGGGTGGGCAGAGACCAAGCTCGTCACTGCGTTGCTAGGGCAACCTCCCCTGAATGAGTATGTTCATGGAATGCGGCCAGACGGCAGTTATATAACACTGCAAGGGTGGGGAGGGGGGGAGCGAGAGGCACAGAACAGGGAGGAGAGAGAGAGAGAGAGAGAAAGAGAAAGAGAGGCATTCTTTCCATGGTGCATTTATAATTACTTGTGTGTGCTTATTTAATTTATTTATTATTTATGTATTTAATTATTTATTTCATTGCTATTTATTAATTTCAGTGCTATTTTTTGCAAGGTATTGTGTGTCCTCCTAAAAGACTGCCAGTTCAAATTATGCCTGATTTGCAGAAAGGAGAGGCCTATTAGATAAGGCAGCGGTGGTTTCCATGGGTGTTAGCTAGTGTCAATGTGGCTCCTCTCCTCTTTGTGTGATGCACCACACAGCCCACAGTCTCACTTAGCCTGTCGGTTAGGTGTGAAATGATGTTTGATTAGCCTCGATGAGAAGAAGGCAGGCTTTCAGTCTCTTCCTGCAAATGAGAGAGGTTACCTAACACCCTGCGTCACATTGCAGAGTGCCTCACACACACACTCAAACACACACCTGAAAAGACATTCCAGTTTTACAGCGAGTATTTTATCTTCATTCAGTGGTGCATCTGATGTAAGCCTACACATTTGCGTCCACTTCTGAGGGGATGGCAGGGGGTACTGAAACTTCATAACCCTAGGCGAGCGGCTAATGCAATTGACCTGCTATTCTGGGACAGAGGCAGCCTCTGCTACTTAGATAAACACTCTAATGAAAAGAACAGCCTGTTCCACACAATGGAAGCTCAGGTCTTCTCTTGTGTACTAATATGTTTCTTTTGTGTCAGTTCTTTTTTCCTCTCTTTCTCTTCTGTTTTTCAGCCTCACTCACTGTTTTCCCTCTCCCCCTGTTTTCCAGCAACAACACATTTCTTTTACTAGTGTTAGTCTTTTTTTACATTAGCCAAAGTAGCCCCTTTGGCACTATAGGCACTAGAACACGACAACGTTGAGTAATTGTGCACCTCCACCCCCAACACTCATAAACATACAAAAACACCCGAAACAATTGTAACTTTGTCACTTTGGAGGTCACACTGAGAAATACATAGTTGCTTTATTCATACAAAATAAAACAATAACCAAGATAAAATGGGGTCTTCTGTTTGTTTTGGATTACACATAATCTTCAAGTCTTGCAAGAATTTTTGTTCTTCATGGACGCATGTGTAGTTCAGTAGGTCTAGCCTACACCTGACCTCTCACACCATGTTTTCACTGGCGCCGTCACATTGAAGTCCTCAGGCACAAGAGTGTCCCACTTACTAGCCTATAATTGAGTTTCTGCAGGCCAAGGATCAATGAGAGTGTCATGACCCCTGCAATTGCTGTGTGTTCAGAGTTGTTGTTCTGACTTGAATTGATTTGTTGTTTTGTAATGTTTGTGGGTGTGCAGTGTAAAGTTGTTTAAATTGGAACTGTGGAAATGAAAAAAGGAATGAAAATTGATTATGTGACACTCTTTGTTCTCAGCTCAAATTGAAGTGATCCCCTGCAAAATATGTGGGGACAAATCTTCAGGGATCCATTATGGGGTCATCACCTGCGAAGGCTGCAAGGTGAGCAGAGAGATGAATGCATAGGTTTCCTCCTTTTCTTTTTCAAGCATTTGTTTTGCAAATGTCATATGCACTAAGCCTTCATGACATGCTGTCATCACTGTCCTTTCTCTCAATCTCTCTTCCCTCTCTTACACTCTTGTTTTGGATGTTCCTGCAGGGTTTCTTTCGACGCAGCCAACAGAATAATGCAATGTACTCATGCTCACGACAAAGAAATTGCCAGATTGACCGCACCAACCGCAACCGCTGCCAGCATTGCCGCCTGCAGAAGTGCTTGGCTCTTGGCATGAGCCGCGACGGTGAGTCAGTCTGTCAGGCACCATGTCATAGAACACACTTTGCCTACAGCTAAGGTGTGTTGCATGTGTGTGTGTGTGTCAGAGATGGGGACTCGAGTCTGAGAGTTGGACTCGAGTCGCACTAAAGTCAGACAAAGACTTGGGACTTGACTTGAGACTTGCCCTTAAAGACTCGAGACTTGACTCGGACTTGGATGGTGTGACTCGAGAGTCGTGAACAATGTTCATTTAGTAGGATAATTTAATTTATTTCATAATTTAATTCATAATTCGGTTTCCTGGTGTTCTCCAGCGTTGCGGCGAAATTGCCTTTACCCTTCTTCATTACGCCCAACATAGCGCTTGCGTGCAGCCAGCCACAGATTTCACTAAACACTGACACTGAATGCATTGCGTTGGAGGTGAAAAAATGTTCAATATAGCCATTAAAGACTTGAGACTTGACTTGGACTCGGGACAAAAGACTTGAGACTTGACTTGGCATTACCCATCATAGACTTGAGACTTGACTTGGACTCGTGCACAAAGACTTCAGACTTCAATTGGACTTGACTTGTGAACATCTCTTGTGTGTTTGTGTTTGAGAGCCTGTGTGATTTTCCTGTAGTAAAATTAACATCTGGGATCAGGTCTAACGAGTGGCTGAAAATGCAACCTGCAGCTAAGGTCATACATGTTCTCCACAAATCAGACCATCTTTCTGTCCGTTTAGTTCAGTTGTATTTAGTTAAATTCAGTTGTACAGCATAGTATTGTACAGTTGAACCTAAGTAACAGTACCTGCAATAGTAGTAGTACATAATAGATAAAAAGGATACAGTGAGAAAGAAGAGAAAAATAATAAAACCATGGTTTACCATCAAGTAAGCAAGGTATTAAACCTACTATAGATATTAACACTCCCTCTTTCATTCTCTTTATCTTTTTCCTTTCTTCTGTGTTCTCTCTCCCCCTCACAGCGGTCAAGTTCGGCCGCATGTCCAAAAAGCAGCGTGACAGCCTGTACGCCGAGGTGCAGAAGCACCAGCAGTCCCAGGATCGCAGTTCAGCCGTGCCCGGCAGTGGCAACCTGGGCATGGTGGGCTCCCGGGGGCCGGCCGATGACAACGGGATTGGAGACGGCATGGGAGCCCTCGGGGGCAGCCACACCACGCGCACCTACAGCCGCGGCTCCAGCGCCGCACTCAGTGACCTGGACGACATCACCGACCTGCCTGATAACCTGCTCTTTGACCTGCCCCTTACGCCGGAGGGCGGGGTGGCCAGCGGGGGCAGCTACTGCAGCATGGATCTGCTCGGGGGGAGTGGAGGCAGCAGCTCACACAGTTCCTCACAGAGCTCGCCCGATCAAAGTGGCCAGGAGTTCAGCGATGGAGGAGAAGGAAGAGGCAACAACAACACACACATCAAGCAGGAGTACCAGCTGCTTCACAACACCAACCTGTTCACACACACACTTCTCAATGGCTCATCTGACGGATGCTCCATGATGGAGATAGGTGAGACAGTCTCTCTCTCTCACACACACACGCACACTTTCACCTCAACCTCAGCAAGTACACACACACACAGTTATGTGTTGTGTGCCGTCAGACTGCCCTGACACTGCTTAGAGTAATTTACTTTAAAGTTATGTTTGTATTATAACTGCATGCATTATCTATTATGACTTGGTAGTAGGCTGTGGTGAAGTCATGGGGTGACTGCCTTGCTTAGTAACAAGCCTTTGGCCCTGAGATGGGATTCCTATTCCGTTCAGTGATTGGGAATGACATTTGGTCAGACACTGACTTTACCCCAGAGCTACAGGTTGAGAAACTGCAGTAGGGGTGCACTCAGAAAAGAGCTTTGAGTATGTTCTTGCGTAAAAGCAGTATTAATTCAAAGTCAAAGTTTTTAGATAATCAAAATGTTTTACGGTATATGGAATGAAATTGAGTGTCGTGTGATTTGGCAGGATGTATTGTTCAGCTTTTTTTTGTTTTTGTTGCTATAGATCGCATCACCCAGAACATTGTCAAGTCTCACATGGAAACTAGTCAGTACAGTGTAGAGGAACTGAAGAGGCTCGCCTGGACCTCCTACAATGCGGAGGAGACACGCTGCTACCAGAACAAGGTATCTATATGACCTACACACTCTTTTCAGTTTAAAGACACTGTTTATTTCACAGTGAACTACATTACCCAACCCAACCCATTGGGCTCACTAGGATCAGTCTTCAATACACAGCATTGACTTATTGTGCTTCTCTGTGCCTTTTTAGCCTGTGGATGGGATGTGGCAACAATGCGCCATCCACATTACCAATGCCATCAAGTACGTGGTGGAGTTTGCCAAGCGTCTCACTGGATTCATGGACCTCTGCCAGAATGACCAGATAATTCTTCTGAAGGCAGGTCAGTATCTGGAAATGAGGAGATGGCCCTGTTCAGGCCTGGATCTGTGTGGAAGTCAGATGGGCAGTAATGTGGACAGGGGTGCTGTATTTCTTGTGGTTTCTGTCAGGTTTGAAAGAAGAGAGATCGTTGTGTGAGTTGTGTGAATAGAGAATGTGTGGTAAAGATCTCAGGTTAATGTTTTTGTACAATTTTTTTCCCATTTTCTCTGCCCCCTCCTTTTCTCTGTGGTATTTTTTCACTTACTTCATCTCTCCATCCATCATCTTTTTCCTCTGTTCTCTATTCCTCCTCCTGCTCTCTCCCTCTTTCTTTACCCACACTATTTCTTTTGCAGGCTGCCTGGATGTTCTTCTGATTCGTATGTGCCGTGCCTACAACCCTGTCCACAACACACTGCTCTTTGACGGCAAGTTTGCCAACGCTCAGCTCTTCAAAGCTTTAGGTGAGGCTTCAAGCCCCCACACACAATCAACCTCAGCCACCACTGAACACAGCATTTGCTTTTTTTTTGCACAAAGAATGTGGGTCGAAAAGCTCTTGCATGCTTTCTCTACAGGCTGTGACGACCTTGTGAATGCTGTGTATGAACTGGCCAAGGGCTTCAGTCGCCTCCAGCTCAGCGATGAGGAGATGGCATTGTTCAGCGCCGCTGTGCTCCTTTCCCCAGGTGGCTATTCCAAAAATGCACCCTAATGCGTACAAGCTCGCTCCCTTCCCTAAGCTATCTAAGATGGATGATGGCTGACTATTTTCTTTTGCTCTCTCTGTCCCTCTCTTTCCTCCTCCCTTGCTATCTTGCTTCTCTCATCTTGGCAGACCGGTTGTGGCTGACAGACATGCAACAGGTGCAGAAGCTTCAAGAGAAAGTCTACCTGGCTCTGCAACACAGTCTCCACAGAAATGGTGCTTCAGAGGAGAAGCTGACAAAGGTAGGATTGGGCTTTCTCTTGCTTTCTCCTCTTTAAGAAACAGCTACTGTATGTCTGTGAAAATAATTAACACACAGCTTGTTGCAGTGATGTAACAGCTGCTCTGAGTCATCTCTTTGTGGAGTTGGAGTTTGATGGATTTAGAATAGACAACCGGGTTTCTAATCCCTTTGTCATCCCCTGCTTCGACCCCTTGCAGATGGTGGCCAAGTTGCCCATGATGAAATCCATCTGCAACCTCCACATCGACAAGCTGGAGTTCTTCCGTCTGCTTCACCCAGAGACAGCGTACAACTTCCCGCCTCTCTACCGGGAGGTCTTCTGCAGCGAAATCAACTTCCCTGACTCCACAGAGGGCTAGAGCCTCACACAAGACCTAGAGAGACTGGCAGACAGATGTTTAGGGACAGAGAGAGAAAGAGGGTGGGCGGGGAGGTTAGAAGTAGGTGGCTGAAAGTAACCAGCAGCTCAACGACAATCCTGCACAGAACACTTTAGGATACACTAATAACCTGCCCCTCCCCCCTCATATGTCTGACCTCCAGCCCAGAGTCTAACTTGCACTGCATCACAAGCAGGCCGTTCTCACCAGATCCAAAACACTAGTCACTGGGTACTGTGCATGTTCTCTAATGTTATCTTTGCTTTAGCGTACCGGGGTAGACTCGTTTGGTTTGGTGGTTTCATTATTTTAAATCCTGCATCTCTCAGATAGTTATTGTTTTCTGGCCCATATAATAGTGCAGGTTACACTGAATGTACCTAGCCGACATGCAGCACAGTTCCAGACCGTCACACGTTCTGTTCAGTCAAACCAAGCATATTTTACATGTTTAAAACACCTGGTTTGGCTTTGATTCAGGCCTCCTCAGGCATGCTCACACAACATTTTTCACATCCTTATGAACAAACAGTTGAAAGGGACCAAGATCAAACAGAAAGCATATAGTACAGATGTATGGCTTCTTTCTTTTACGAAAAAGCTTTATAGCGTGTTAATCACTGTAAGTGACTCAGGGTTTGGAGACAGGCCGGCCCAAGTTCTTGCACATGCAACACTAACTAAAGCACTTATCATGCTGCCTGGGCATGTCCTCATGCACAGTCACATAAGCAGTGTTTTTAAGCTTTTTTCTAATTTGTTTTTGTTTTCACTTTTTTTTTCAAATGCAATCAATAACCTCAGTCCCACTTCCTTTTCCCTTTCAAATGCCACTTGGATAGTCTGTGTGAGAGAGTAAAACAACTATTTTTTTAATGTCACATTAATTTATAAATACATTACTTTAGTTTGAAATCTTACAACAAATTAAAAGAAATATATTTACAGAGAGAGAGAGAGAGAGATTGATTTATATAGATATCTAGAAAACTGTATAGAGTATATAATGTCCGAATGAGAAGAATATAGACAGGATAAAACATTGTGAATGCCCTTATCCCCGTTAAACAGAAAGCCTCAGAACAGAAGAGAAGTAAGGAGTTGACATTTTAAAATTTGACACATGATTGATAAAGTTGAATTCTTTAAGGAGATGAAAGAGCACTTACTGACACAACCCCCAACCCCTCACCCCACCCCAAACACACACACAAACAAGCACAAGCATACCACAGCCCCCACTTTAGCCTCTGCCACAGATTTAGGACTTGGATGAGACCTTTTCGGTTGGTCCCTCACCTCGCTCAGGTCATGCTGCTGATAGGCCCCTCTGGAAGTGTCACAAACTCAGTCACAGACTAATCCATGACTTTGGTGGGGGCTCTACCTCGGAGAAACAGAAAGAGAGAGAGAGAGAGAGAGAGAGAGAGAGAGAGAGAGCTGGACAGGGTGTAGGGGCAGGCTTCAGCTGGAAAAGAGCATTCCAGAGCAGTGGATCGACTGGAATGTTGGGCCACCCCAGGCCCTGCTCCTCCTCAGCCCCCTTCACCCCACCCAAGAAGTGGCGCATGAATCCCCAGTCAAGCGAAGGCTGAGGGAAAATGATGCCCAGACTGCCCAGACAGCAGTGAATGCAGACGGACACTTTGAACTCTGGTAATGGGGAAAGAAACATATATAAAGAAAAGGAGAATGGTAAGAGAAAAGAACATGAAAGATATGCAGGTTGTAGGACTGGCTTGGAGGAGGTGTGCTGTTCCACTCTCTGTTTCTCACACGCGTGTTAATCCTGTGTTGTTTTATTTTTTTGCTTTATGTATGAAAGTGCTGATGCAATTCATGGTCAGCGTTGTGTTCATGTGGTGCATTCATTTTCCATTTTGTCACCCAGTCCTTTGATCAGACACCCACTCTCTTTCCTTCACTTTATGGCGGAACTAAGGGTTGACAGAGCCATCAGCTACCCCCCTGAGTTAGGGATATAAGTCTTTAGGTTAATATATAGATCATATTTTACATAGCTACCAAAGGACAGAAGAGAAGAAACAAATCTATTTTATGCAGATGTATTTTTCCACAGTTTGTTTAAGCTCTAGTTTAGAAGGGTTTTATCGGATCTTTAATCTGGTCTTTAAGTACTCGTCCACATTGTACAGTGTTTGTAAAAGTCTAACTTTCGCTCTGGCTTAACCCGAGTGTTCTTGGTGTCCATGCGGACTGGCAGGGGAAGTCATGCAAAATTAAGCTGCAGATGCATATCTCTTCTCTGAGAGATTTTGGTGTGGCAGGAAAAGACTGTAACGACCAGGCCCTCTGAGGGGAGTTTCAGATGAAGCTTGGGGCCAGATAACAGTACAAAAAAAGCTTTTTGCGCTGTGTCAATAAACAAAATCTGAAGATGGCAATTATACTTGGATTTTTTCCCTGTCTTGCTTCTTGAAAGTACTTCAAAACGCTTCACATATTGCACTGCTGGAACAGTGCTGTTCTCCATAACTGTATATTTTTGTCTTGAACTTGAGAGTTTATATATTCTTTTTTTGTTGTTTTTCTGGGTGCTCAAGACAGTGTCATAAATATGGGACTGTGCAATAACCAGTCTTCTTAGTCAGTTTCTCCAGAGTAAAAAAGCCTCATGTCTAACAGGAGGCATCTCTGGCTCCACAAGCACTCCAGCAGGCAAACAGTTAACAGTCATCCCAGACACCCCATGCTGACACCAGTCCAGCATTAACTGACTTCAGTGGATATTCAAAAGCCAGTGTAAGACTATAACAGTGTAAATGCTTTGTCTAGATTTTCAGATTACATTGTATGTTGTGAAGTATAATTTGCAGCCGTGATTTCAAAGCAAAACAAACAGAAAAAAGAAACTGCCATGTTTTCTTTACCCTGTCTGTGGAAGCAGTTGATGAATGGTGTGTGCAGTTACATTAACATTTGCAGTCACTCAGGGAGATAGCTGGGCTCAAAAAAAAAGTGTCTTCTTCAGTTAGCCTAGCAAGACACCTTGCACCGAATAGAAGCCCTTAAACCTTGATCACTGTGTCCAGTAGATGTTTTCGTGAATGTTAATCACCGAAGTATCAAAGATTTACCCCTGTCTGATATCAATATAATTGCAGGACGTTTGAGCCTGAAAGCGTAGAAGTTTATAGGATCTAAAATTAGTATATAAAATATTCATTGTGTGTGTGTAACACACACAGTGACTTTTAATCTCTGATTCTTGTATTGGGTTTTTTTTTTTTTGTTGTGATCATTTGTTCCTTCACCTGTCATTTTCTGTATTTTTCCCTCACTGATGTAGTGTTCTCATTTCGTCTTGAAAAGCTATAATTCTATTTTTTATTTTGAGATTTTTTTAAAAAGAAGAGTCTTTGTCGCTTGGGGTTAAGTTACATCAAGTGCTTCAGTTTCCAGACTGCTGAGTCTCAGCAAATGTGAACCTAAAGTGCTGGATTTAAGTTGTCCCTGTTTTGATCCCTTGTCTGTCATGGTTTCATTTTGTTTGAGATTATTAAAATCACATGTAGATTTTAATAAATATAATTTATGACATTAAAACAAATTATAAGATGTTAAAAACATGTGTTAAGTGGTATTGTTGTACAATGGGGATCTTGATATGTGGATACAAGAATGTAATAAAGATCTTTTACAGAAAAAAACATGCTTTTTCTTTTTTTTTTTTTACTATTTAGTTTTTGAGAAGTTGGTTTACACTTTGAGTCTTCTGTAGGTTTTCCTCTGGACAGAATATTTTTCTTTGTAATCCCCTCTATATGAATCTCAGGTGATGTTTCAGAGGTTGGGGTTTTGGGGCCAGGATGGAGGCTCACAGGAAGGGAAAGAATGATGAAATGCAGAACTGGAGCCTCCAGGAACAAAGCTATTTTATCTCTTGCAGATAAGCATTCTAGCTTACACAGTCCCTGCACATGTGCTACCAATTAAAGCATGACAAGACCGAATAATTTGTGAGTGATGCATTTCTGTGTGGGAAATCAGGTCCACAATGTACAGAGAAGGAATAGCCTAAATGAATCAGATCAATGAGAATAATCCAATGAGTTTTAGATGAAAGAATTGCATCAAAGAAACATTGAAAGAAAGGATCAGGCACCCACTGGTGTTCCCTCAGCTTTCATGTACTATGTGCACCATTCTAAGCTAACTGCAGGTGAGGTTACTTTAGACTTTAGCCTTATCCCACATGGCCACAAGCCATCAAGGAATGATTGTGAGCAGCGGCCATCTAAGGCATTAAGGCATCCTCTGACCATACCTCATATGTATTGCATAACTACCTAACCTTTTAGATTTAAGAATAGATAAATGGCCTAATGTAATAATTATATATTATAGTTTATATCAGTCTGATGTCTGCATGCACGCATTAGAGGGAATACTATTTCCCATCATATTAGCTAGTGATATTATAATCCAAGAAAACACTCTTAGGCCTAGGCTTAGTAGCAGCAATAGTTAATCTAGAATTGTTTGCTAGTGGTTACTGTCAGAAACAGAAATAACATGATTATGAGCTCTAAAACTGTATTTGTTACAAACATCACCTTGTAAATGAATGATACATGGCATGCCAAGTAATTAGTCAAACACGACCCAGATGAATGAGAATCTTTAAAGACAACTTGAATCTTCAAAGCAACAGTTTTGCTAGTATTCCTACTTGGTTAACTTTGCTACCACTAGATGGTGTCACTGCACCACAGCTTAATCAAGTGAACCCACCCCAACCAAAAGATGTGAGCATCTGCAGGTGTCATTCTATTAGGTAATTAAGGGTAATGTTTTTTTAATCTATCAAGAAAGCTGTGAAATGTAAGAACAACATTACAATGAATTAATTAGCTATCTTTTATGTTTTCTTGTGTTTTTGCTAGCAGTTCTACTTAGTTTACTTTACCAACCTCCAATCAGAATAAGTGCATTGGAACGCCATTTCAAGTAGGAGATTCAGGAAGTCAGGAAGTGGGGGCAAATTGATCTACCCCGACTTCACTGAGCTGCTGAAGTCTGACGTCACCCAACAATGGCGCCGCCATTGGAGATGGACAGCGTGGATTGTAAAATATATTTTTCTAAGCTGACTTTTTTTTTTAGTTCAATACTAGATACTAGTGAGCCCCTCTGATGACATGGTCAAATAAAGAAATTAATTGTATTGTGACCACAATTAATTTCTTTTTTTGACAATGTCATCAGAGGGGCTCCGTAGGAGATAATTCCGGGCCTTGACTTTGACTCCTGTGCCCTAGCTGGTTAATCACAGCGGTCTCAAACTAGGTCACTTATGTTTTGTTTATAGATTTGACTGACGTGAAGTATATTGAAACAATTGTAAAGCGAATGTAATGGGTAATCAGTGGGAGCCCAAAGTTGTTCTCTAAACCTCAAAAAGCCCACAATAGGCCTACAGTACAAATGTAGGCTCCTTCCAGGGTTCTAAATTAACATTTTAAATATGTAAAAAGCTCGATTAGCCCCTCTAATGCCTCTACCTTAAGAGGGGGTGCTTGATTGTTTAGCCAGCTGTCCAGGAATGATATTAGTACCTATTAATTAGTATTTTGTACGCACGTTATAGCTATTTCGTGGCCACAATTAATTTCTTTTTTTGACCATGTCATCAGAGGGGCTCCGTAAGATACCATCATGTAACACAACAAGTTTAGTACACATGTCGCAATTATCTATCTATATGAAGTTATTTGATAACGTGCAGCCTAGGTTACAAACGAGACTGACAAAATTGTGTAGCCTAACATTATGGATAGGTTTCTTTGGTGTGCCACTAATGTTTGACTAAATTAATGTTAATAAAATTTGTTTAATCTCAAACAATGGACAATACACAGGATGCAAATATATGTTTAATGGATATTTAGATGGTCTATGTTTTAGCCAGAAATGTCATTACATTATCTGTCGTTTTCTCTCCTTTATTTCATGTGCATAGGCCTGTGCATACTGGATACATTAAAAAAAAAAAAAAAAAAAAAACACTTTGAGGTCGCATCTAATATATTCCAAGAGGAATAAATCCAACATCCTAGAACCACAGTTTTTTACAATATTACGCACTTTTTTGTCCCAGTAAGCCTCCTCCCCTTGGTGTTTTAGGATGGGCTATGATGGATTAAAACACTGCTAAGTGACATATACAATCCATTTAACTGCTTCTAAGCATGCAGTCTTTACCCCTATAGTGATGGCGAGTTGAAGCTTCATGAACCATTGAAGCACCACAGCCGGATGTGTTAAAAAAGCTTAATTTCTTGAGGCTTCCTTTACCGTGCACATGCTAGTGACACCTACTGGTCAATAAAAATATAGAACAACAGCTTCATGATGTGCTATGTGGCTAATGATATGTCATTTATATGCAAATCACATATACAAAAAAAAGCACTTTACATTTTGTGACATTTCTGATTAAAAAAAAAATAAATAATAAAAAATCGGACTATGTCTAAGGTTGGAATTGAACCCAGGTCACTTCACTGCAATATCCTTGTCATTACACCGCAGCATCTAAGCTTATACAAGTGAACAACCAGCTTATATTTATCTTGCTGGTTCACACAAACTTTGCAATATAATCAATCTTGTCAGAATTTAGACACAACCTTGACAATGCAGTCTTTGCAGTGCAAGGCAGTGAGCAATGTTCAGATTTGTACTGTATGTTAGAGAAACAATACAACCACACTACAAACACATGTCCCAACACAGGAGAATCACCTAATCAGGTCTGCATTCAGCAGTACATTTACATCATTACATTTGTATGGCCCCTCCACCTCTCATACTGTTTTTTTTTCAGAGACTTGGTATTGTAAAGTGGTTGGACTTTGGATAAGTGAAAGAGATGAATGATGCAGAGAAAAGCTTGTTCATGATTCACATTACTGCAATTTTTTTCTCATTTGAGTTATGACATCATTAGAATGAACTAATATTCTGCTTTAATGATGCCCTCAAATCCCCTTGATCAGCTTGCTGTCTGCCCTCTGAATACATTGTGAAAACAAAATGAAAGCTAGAAAGGCACAGGCTGTGCCACAAAATATAATAAACCAATCGGCAACAAGATGGTTGAGGACACGAGTTAACCCCAACCCTATCCCGACCATCTTGTTGCTGATTGGTTGGCCATGTTATGTTTACAGTTGTCATGTTGATTACAGAAATGTTATGTTGAAACAGAAATAGGATGTGTTCTAATGAGTAGATTGTAGGCTATAAGCTATTCTTAAAACTAAATAAATGAGTGTCTTAAAGATGGTGTCAAAACATTTCATTTTGATGGCACTGACAGTTTCATTGACATGAATACTTGCTTTTGAGGAATGGATTATCAATTTTGAGCAAGTGACGTGCTTTTGCAGGCTATCCACTAGGTTTTGCAGTTTGCACTAATTGTTTTGGGAAATGCACTAACTGCTGTGCAAATGTTAATAGTGATGTGACAAACGCATCAAAGCGACTGAGAAAAACTGTAACAGACATGATGCGCGCATGTTGCTACATTGTATACTGTTTTAACTTTTGCAGGGCCTAGTGCAAATGCCTAAGATTGCGATCTACTGCTATTAGACATCTTAAGTACTGACTTAAGTACAAGATAGTGAAATGGCTTTGTCATGTTTTCATTATGACAGTTTGTTCTCTCAGAGTTTTCTAATGCAAAAAAAGGTCAGAGCTCTGTGACACTACCTGAAAATGCTCAAGACTTGTAAAGCCATTTTAAATTTACAGTAGAGTTAGATAAACTGAAGGAGGTCTCGTTAGGGTTAAAGCGAAACAATACTTAAAGGGAAAGACATTTATAAAAAATAAAAGAAGAAGAAGATGATGATGATGATGATGATGATGATGAAGAAAGAAAGAAAAAACCTAAACTGTTAAACCCCCTGCTTTACAAATGATAGCCGAGAAGGTCAAATCGGGGGTAGCCTAAAGTTATTGGAAAGTCTGACAGACCTAGCTGCAGATTACTTAACAAATAAAAGTTCCAAGATATAGGCCAAGTGAACACAGCGTATTATACAATATGCTTATAAGATATGTCTATAGACAATTAACGTAATCAGATCTCTCTTGGGCCTAATTTTATGCAACAGTGCATGAGTTCTGATTTTTATTGTATTTTAATGACAGTAAAGGAGTGAAGCAGTAGTAGCATTTAGTAGATCTGTAAATCATCGGGTATACTCCCTACCTTTTACTTCAGTTGATGCATAAGTTACACTTTTTGATTCCATCCACTGAGTTCATGCGCATATGGCCCTTAGCTTTCGTGGACAACTAGCTTCCAACAGATGCCGTGTAATGTCTTGCTGGAGAAGCTGCAGACAGCAGTGGCGCAGGAGCTGAAATCTATGAGAAATTTAATCACCATTTAATATTTAATTGATTTGTTTTAACAACTTCAAACGTGTGGAAAGTGTCAAGATGTCTGTTGCGGGCTTAAAGAAACAGTTTTATAAAGCAAGCCAGGTTTGTTCCCAACTTTCTTCATTCTTAAGTTTGTCGGCTGCTAACGATATCTTGTTAGCTTAGCATGCTCCAGGCTAGTCAAAGTAGACCCGTTAGCCAGCCACCCTGTCGATAGTAACGTTATTCCAGAAAGCTAGCTGCTAGCTGCCCATTTCCCTTGGATTTTCAATAACGCTGTTACCAAACCTTCTTGCATTAGTGTGTTTATAACATCAGTTGACTTTCATGTCTTGCATAATATATAATTATTAGTGCAATTATATATTAATTGAAGGGACTGAAGTTTTAATTTAAAGTGAGAGTACTTGGTTCGCTTTGCACTCTTGGGCTTGGGCTTGGAAATTAGAGTTTATTTGTATGGCGATGGCTAACGTTAAAGTTAGTTGGCTAATGTTTGGATTATGGTCACAACTTCAAGCGGTTGTAACGGTATATATCTAACTAAAAGGTTACTCATTAAAATGCGGAAATGTTTTACTTTACACTAATTGTGCTCTTGGTTAGTTAGTTGCGGTAACAAATAACGTTAGTACTGTGTTGTTTTCTAAGATAACAAACGAACATTAAGAAGCACTAACCAGAAAGAGTTTCATCGAAGCCAACCAGTTGCTAACCGTGTTCTCAGAAATGTTACGTTAACATTAGTAAATTGAGCTAACGGAATACAAAATTATGTACCGGGTATCCCAGATAGTTTCTGTTTAGGGTCAACGGTGGCATTAACGTTATACGTGCAGTACTGCGACTCTGCTAACCACCAGAGCACTCCTTACCTCTGGTACATCATACCTTTTAAACAGAATTTGCCACGTTTGCGGGAAGGAATGGCTTCTTGAGTGTGCGGGAAAGGGATTATTGTTTCGTATTTGTTTTGATCTGCTTTTTAATCATTATGGGCGAGAGTGGTTTAAAGTATCAAACATTTTATGATTTTTTAATATGCTGAAAAGTGGAGCATGTTTTTTTTTTTCTTTCATTGCGGTCCTGAACGATTTTTACTGGATCTCTACTGAAAAGGCACATTTGAATGCATGTTGGAGATGAAGTGAAATGTTTGACCTACATAGAAAACTACAGTGGGCCTATATGGTTGGCAGTCAATCATAATGTCTGGTAATTACTGATGAATAACTTGCAACATGGAAGAATTTAGAATGGAAGAATTTAGTTTAAACAAAACGAGACTACACCAAATGCATAATTCTCACTATTATACTAGGGATACTTCTTATTTGCACTCAGCTGACTTGCGCCTTTTTATTTTGTCAGTGTAAGTGAGGGTGCTGGGATGAGGCAGGGGCTCTCTGTCCCTTTTTTCTCTCGTGCTGATCTCAGCAGGAAAGACAGTGGTTCTCTTGCCCAACTTCCTCTCAGGAACCCATCCAGATTCCAGGGGAGCAGATAAAAGCAGGGGGTGTATTGAAAGAAACATGTCAGTCTGGCTTGAGGGTCTGAGAGTGACAGAGAGAACAGTGCGGAGGACAATGTGGTGCAGTAAAGTGTTTGGCCCTCTGAAAACCATATGGATGAGCGTCCTGGCTAGTTTGCAGGGTGAATGGACTGCAGTGCAGCTGTGGGCCGTTGCCAGAATACTCCTACAATCAATACTCGAGAGAAAAACAAGATGTCAGAGCCAGGAAGTCATAGTCCCAAGGAAAGTTGCATTCCTACTCTTGACACATAGTTTGTTGGTTCAAGATTCCCAATCCTAATGTAGACCAAATAGGTCAGCGTCAGAATAACATTTTTGTCAAGAAATCAAGTGTGATGGCAAGCCTATGAAGTTGAACACTTTTGATACTCACAAGGCTTTTTTTTTTTCTTCAACCCTTCTTGCCTTCTTCCTTATTCGTAAACCCACGACCCACACACCCACTCGCTCACATATGTGCGCAGTCACACATCTCCATATGTTCCCCATTGTATGCTAGTGTTTGTGCGGGCCTATACTACGAGTTTCTATGTGGGGGGACTTTGCAAGGAATGTTAGGGGTGAGACTGCACTTGGCATTCCACTGCTGTTTGTGATTTTGTCTTTGATGAATTTCTAGTTCACATATGGTAATGTGCCCCAGCAAGCATTTGTGTCACGGTTACTATGGTTATGCTATCCTTTGGGTTGCTGAATGCTGCAGACTTTCGCTGTTTTTTTTTTTTTTGTTTTTTTTATAACTGTCCTGAGATTCCGAACTGGATCGTCTCGTAAAAGTTATTCCTGCTGCTACAACAAGTCCTGCTCTCCTTAGCCCTAGTAGAGGGGTTACCTCAGCTGACTTCCACTGGCTGATTAATCTTCTGTTGTCAAAGGAGAGGGAACTTCTGTAATTAATTACCTTGTTTTGGTGTATTTCCATTGAAACGGTTTAATGGATTTAGTCATTGGTATGGATTTCTTTCTGTATGACAGGAACATAAGCTGGCATTGTAGGGGTTAGGAAGGGAGTTGTTGTTCTGAGCAGGGATCTGTTTCATTTACATGCTTGCTCCTCCATTGACTTACCACAATCCTCCCATTCTTCAGCGTAGAAGGTTTCAGCTTCTGTGCCTCTCCTCTTTGACGTATGTGTGCCTGAGCTTGTGTCATAATGACATCATGGTCTTTCAGTTGTTGTTAGATCCATTTGGAGAAAAATTGTTTCTTTTTGACGGCTAACTTTTTGTTAATGTTCACCAAAAAGCAAACAAAAGTCTTCTTGAAGTTCTTTTTTTGGCTTATCAACTGACACATGGCTCACCCAATGCGTTAAGGCTATGCCAATGACTTGACAACACCGTTCCTTCCGGCTTGTTTTACATTTTGACCAAGGATCAAATTTGGGACCAGCCAAATGCTGGTAAAATTTGAAAATGACTAGGGCTAGTAGATTTTAGCCGAACTTGCTACAGAATGGCTGGTGATACTGATATTTACTATTGAATGGCTGGTGATACTGATATTTTACTGCTGAATGGCTGTTGATATTGATATTTACTGTTGAATGGCAGACAATATTGATTTGTTACAATTGAATGACAATATTAAACGATTTATCTGTCATTGGCTAGTATTCACATCAAATGTCCATGTTGACCATGTGGGAAAGAAATTGTATGGTGTTTTTTTTTTTTACCTATGACCACTGATCTGTTTGTGTATCATGTTTGCCCTGTGCCTGCCAAAGCTTACAACCCTGACTTTATCAAATGGCAGGCAGCCCCGCCCATACACTGAAGCAATTTGGCTGATATGCTTTGGTTCGCGAGGCAAGGGGTTGGAGAGAGACTTTTAATTATTAATCTCTTTTCCATGGCTGTTGCCTTCACCTTGGATATACAGCCATTGAATATGGGTAGGTGTGTACTTGGCAAACCGCTGGCAGTTGCTGTTCGCTGCTCATCTGACTAGTTAAGGGAATGACTACACAGTGTTTTGAGTACTGCTGTGCCCACCAATCCCCCTTGGTTCAGTTCCATGTTGGTTCCATGCTGACCAAGCGTTACACAGTTTTTACTGTAAAGTTCATTTGATGGGAGTGACCACTCCTTAAGAATGTGCTGTGTAGGCATCATGCTGTCTTTCATATGAAGGGAAGTGGTTTGCCTTTAGGATGGGGGGGCGGGGGGGAACCCTTCAGAACTGTTACGAATAGATGACCTAGAAAAAAAGTTTAAGGGAAAAAAATGAAAAGAAAAAGTGGAGAGAGGAAAAAATGTGAGAGCGGAAAACAAACCGTAGTGTGCCTGTGTGTGTGTCTCTCCTGAGTTCCCCTCATGTGTTTTAAATTAACAAGTTCACTGATGTCACTTGAATAGCACGTCAAACACTGTCACTGTTCAACGTTGCCTTGGAGGAGACAAACGCATGCAACAGTCAGCATCAGTTTTCAGCATGTTGGTTGAAAACTTTGTGTCCCCGTAGAGTGGATGACGGACCCAGATGAGAGGCAGTTCAGCCACCACTATCTTTGAGGCCGACTTGTCTTGGCTGTTGCAGATGTTTTTCCCGTCTGTGGCTGGCTCTCTGTCGGTTTGTGAGGGTGAACTGCTCACAGCAATTCACACAAGCCTGGGATTATTGTTAAGTCATAGGTATGGCTCCAACATGTTAAGACAAAACCCCTCATTCCAGCCATCCTCCAAATATGTGAGGGTATTCTCACGTTCAGACGTTGTGCAGTGGCCACCCAGTACTGTTAGAGGTTTACATACCAATAATGCATGTGTGATACCGTGTTTCATAAATGCACCGTTGGTCTGGAATTGATAAAAATATGTGAGATTAGTATCCAGACAGTAGACATCAGGAAGAACTGGGTCTGAGGGGAGGCAGGAGAGTGGAAGGTGTACTTTCTTCACACATCCTCAGAGTCAAAATCTTTTTTTTAAAAGATGTGTGCATCAGTGTAGGTGAAGTAGCCTAGAAGTTAGTTAAGCTTAAAACAGAGTAACAGTAACCTGGTGCTCCAGCAATGATCAACAGCAGGACCAATCCTGTGTCTCATGAGGTGGCAACTCTATTGTACACCGATGGGGAAGTTACACCTAAAGTGATCTTGTGGGCTCTGGTTTCCTTTTGGCTGTCATTCAAGATAACGAGACAGACAATAACTCAAAAAGAGACACTAGTCTTAGATGAAGCAATTCTTATAACATTCTATTGTGCATGCTCTGTTACATGTTGTCACATCCACAATGGCAGTAGAGAGGCATTTGTTTTAGTATGTTTTAATCGAATTCATTAAAATATTATTCAGCTGTAGTTGCACTTGTAGTTGCATGTGAAATTGTGTTAAACAACATTTACATGCATATGAAAATTAATTAATTCTCTGCTTGTCGTGCTGTTGCATTCATAAAGGAGACCTTGCCATGGTGATTCTCTTGGCACTCTGTGTGCTAACCTTGTCAAAACTTAATTTATTGTAAAAGAAGCAACCTGACATTGGTACACCTGGTAAAGATGACTATTGAGTTAAATAAAATATATTGTCAAAATAACCAAAGCATGGTTTCCCCCAGCCCTTGAAAATCTTTCACTTTGACTGTATCAGATCATAGATTCTAGCAAATCTGTAGCTTCATAAACAAAAATAATACCTAAAAGTAGGCTTAGAGCTTATCGCAGTAAAACAGGTGCTGTTTTAAGGCTTCCTCCCATCAGTTCAGATTATCTACAAAAGGTTCCAAGCTAAAGCTGCTGTATGAATGCTGTGTTTGATTAACCCATCTTTTCGTGCTTTGAAGTCAAAATAGGGATGTAACTGCATGTAAATAAGAAAGACGTTATTCACGTCTGGTTGCTGTTTGGACTATGATAACAAATGGCCTTGCCATTTACTATTTGCTTTCTTGTAGTGTCAGGTCACACTTGTCACCATGGTTTCAGTAGGCTACACTTTTACCTTTCTAATCGGAGAGAGAAAAGCACCGACCTCACAGGGGGCTGTGCAGATACACTTGAAAGGGGCCAGAATATCATACATATATTTGATTTTCATCTGACTATACGCATGCCGTTCAGGAGGTGGTCATGAGCGGTAAATCACTGCTCCTAACCCCATGTAGCTGATACTTGTCCCGTTCAGAAAGGGTGAAAAATAGTTGAAAGGCCGAAAGGTTGCACAGTATGCCCATCTTTAGTCAGCCTTTAACTGTGCAGTGGTAATCAATGCCTCTCAGGTCCTTCTCACTATCTCACTTTGATTTAATAAGTGCTGAGTGTTTGATGCCCAATGCCACAGTTTAATGCAGGCTTTTTGTTCACCTATCCAGACAATTTGTGAATTATGAGGCGTATCATCGGAAAAATGGCACGAGTGCTATTCTACTTCATTCAGATTGCTGCTTGACTTAATAACCATCAAGTGGTGGTGGCAAGTGGTGTTTGTCGGTGTGGGACTGTTCACTGTGTGCCAAGTCATGGCCACTGTCTCCCAGCCCTGCCCATAACAAAATCTCTCACCCATTGTTTCTTCATTCTTTCTGCCCCCCTCCTTCTCTCTTTCTCTCTCTCTCTCTTCTCTGTCCCTGCTGTGCAGATGGTGAGTGAGAAGGTGGGCGGTGCAGAGGGAACCAAACTGGATGAAGATTTTAAAGACTTGGAACGGGTGGGTATTGAGTTACATCTCCAGTGAGCAACGACAGTGAGCATGGACAACAGTTACAGTTGCTGGCCTGGGTGTGTGTGTGTTTGTGTGGTGAAAGCTGTGCCAGCTACTCACAGAACTCCAAGCAGCCGGCTGACCTCCCAGCTATTTCAAATGAATGGCTGAACCAAAAAGTCCATGCGCTGTCACACAGAATGACACATGTTCAGGGTCACAAATTGTGACAAGGAAGCGAGAAGATTTTCACTTTGCTTTCATTTAAATGAGCATTCAAAGGCCTCACCACGAGGCCTGATAAGATGGTCACATGCTGTTCATCTCAACAGTTGTGTGTACGACCTGACACATAACTATGTGATAAGCGATAAGGGAGTCTTCAGCTGAATCATATCTCGCATGAGTCACCTAGTGATTTAGCATTTAGTGTCAACCCAGGGTCCCACAGTCAAAAGAGTTACTGCTAGTGAGTATTCTAATAAGAGCTAGAGCCTGATGTGTTAATCTCATGTAGCACTTCACACAAGCAGCGCTAGGCTGCTTGTATTGACCCAGCGGGACTTACTAATGCAGTCAAAACAAAAGTGGTTGATGAGTTGCCACAAACACCCCGTCTATACTGACAGTACTATTAGCCACAATGTTGCTAAGTCTTGAGCCTCAAGAACGGGGGCCAGATGGTACTGTGTCCCGCTGTGATGCCCTGTGCAGCTTTTGTCACTGTGTAGTGGCAGAACGTGTGTGTGTGTGTGTGTGGTGTGTATATCTAGGCGTGTGTGTGTGTTTGCGTATGAGAGAGAGGCAGAGGAGCGTGGGGGGGAGGGTGGCTGAATTGCCATCATGTCGGCGTGGTCTTCACACCTCCCACCTGGTCATGCCACTCTGCCGCGTTGACAGTGGCACTGGTGTGTACAGCATGTTCCCCTTTGCTTCTCTGTGCCTGCAGACGTAACCCAGTCTCTCTAACCCCTCTCTCTCACTCTCTAATTCAAGGCATACTTTAAGCACTCTGTAAACCTGGGCAGAGAAGTTTATAGAGAAGTTTAAACTCAACATTGTCCTTGTATGGCTTCTCCTGTTTATTTTTCCCCCTATGATGGGGTGGCTGTGTGATTAGATCTCGTCCTCTTGCATCTGTCACCAGATCACTGTTCCGTGCTCTCTCTCATGCTCCCACAAAAACAAATCAACAGAGAACGATCTAGGAGGACCAAACAGTGATAAAAAAGGGCTAAGCGAAGCTAACTAGATAGCTGCTTGCCGCCCTGTGGGGCCGTGCACAGCCATGAATGTAGGCCCTGTCCAGGAGAAGTCTAACCTACATTTGGCTGAGCTGCAGATGTACTGCGTCTGCTGCTGCTGCTGCTGGTGTCTCTTTACAGGCCAGTAAGGGGAGAGCGTGGAGGCAGGCCGTTTTGTCATTCCCCTTCCCCCTTCTTCTCTGCTTCCCAGAACTTTACTCTGTGGGCTGCTCTACAGGTTGTTAGCCATTTTTCCTCTTCTCCTTTGGGGGAGAAAAGACAACAATGAAAAAAGGGGGGAAATACCTGTGAGAATGCTCGTGATTATGTAATAAAACAAAATTTATACAGAACATTGGTAAAGTTATATTTTATCCTTGGTTTTGACTGGTTTGAGTTTTATTTACACTCTTCACGTTATTCCCAAGTATTAAACCTATCCATTGGCATTTGTTTGCTCCCCCTGGCTAGTTTTTTGCTTCATTGAGTCACTAGTGGTTGTAACGTATGCTATGCACTAAAACACTCAGTATGAGGTCACCTTATCAATATCCTTTCCCCTCTTCGCTGATTTGTCCACATAGCTCAGAGTTGATGGTAACCTGAGCTTACAAACAGATAAATTGAGTGGAAGCACTGGGCAGTGCTGGCATGCATGTATATTAACAGTTGCTTCACTTACTCTGAAAAAATCCTATAACTAAGAGTTGTTATAACGATAAATCACACATTAAATATAGCCCTAGATATTAATGTAAATTGTTATGCTGAAGAATTCTGGAATGGCCACACATCACAAATAAATGCTTAGGGTTTCTAGGTCCAAAAAAGGTTGTCTAAAATTCTGTTTCTGGTCATCATTCAGTGTGTGTGTGTGTGCTGTGTGTGTGTGCGGTAGGTCTAGTGTAGTAGTGATGTAATCCCCCTCATCCCCTGTGTTTTGTAGAAAGTAGATGTGACCAGCAAAGCAGTGGTGGAGGTGATCTCCAAAACCTCTGAGTACCTGCAGCCCAACCCAGGTAAGCCTCCCTTTCAAAACCACACTAGTTTGTTCCAGCCATCCCAGTTTGTCTTAGCCTGATGCAAATGCCAAATGCTTTCACGACTCTGGATTCTATCCATTGGGTTGCAATAGCCTCCTGCTGGGCAGATACTTTCTGCCATCACAACAGCTCGGTTGTGAGGTATATTACATGCTAGAACGCACCGGCATGGCTTTCTGCCCTTATTCCCTTCACTAAGCGTGTGTGTGTGTGTGTGTGTGTGTGTGTACTCCACAGCGTCCAGGGCCAAACTGTCTATGCTGAACACCATGTCAAAGATCCGTGGCCAAGTGAAGAGCCCAGGTTACCCTCAGGCAGAAGGCCTGCTGGGGGAGTGCATGTCCAAATATGGCCGTGACCTCGGAGAGGAAACCAACTTTGGTGCGTCCAAGCTGCGTGTGTAATTGTTTGTGCATGCGTGCATACATATGCCCTAATTGTTAGTGTCTGTGCATATGCATGTGTGTGCTCGTGCATTGGTTTGCTTAAGTTGTGTATTCACTGTTTAACCTCACCTGTGCGGTTCAGGTGGAGCACTAGTAGATGCTGGTGAGACCATGAAGAGACTTGCTGAGGTCAAGGACTCCCTCGATATCGATGTCAAACAGAACTTCATTGATCCCCTGCAAGGCCTCTACGATAAAGACATTAGAGAAATACAGGTGCTCATACATACACGCACGCACATACACATTCATAGAATTTCACACATGCATACACACACACACACCTTCTATTGTCTTTAGGCAAACCAGCCTTTCTTTCAACTTCAGTGATGTCAGTTTTGCTTGCTATCATTTCTGGCTACTGATAAACCTTTGGTGGACTTTGATATTTCTTTTAACCTTGTAGAGAAAGTAGACAGGCCTGGACACAAAGCAGTATGACTTTAATCATTTCTTAAACGTTGTCAGAGATCAGGTTATGGCGATTAATAATCTGACCTCTTATCTTCCTCTCCTTCAAAGAGAACTTTTGTGTTTCACTGCTAGTTAACAGGAGGCACAAATCACTATGTGCTCACTTAGCAGGTTTAGCAAACAGACCTCATGCACAGGGCTGTTATTCAGTGCACTGGCATCAGGCCTTGTGTCCCTGATGCCACAATGCTTGCCATTCAACTTAATGAGACATAATACTGCATCCAACCAAAGGGACGAAAGGTGCTTAATGTGTGCTGCTCAGTTAAAGGGATATTGCCCGTGAAAGGCTAGTTCAAAATTAAATTTGCTAACAAGCCCTTATCAGTTAGCGTTAGCTGTTGTTTTGCTGTTCAGTCTATGATGATCCAATTTATTTCCTAGCGTCAACATTGTGCACCATAATATGGCTTTATGTGTGTATAACCTGGACTCAAAAGTCTTTCTGATTTGATACAGACTCCAGTTTGGAATGTTTGCTATGGATGTTGTATTCCATTTTAGGAACACCATAGGAAAGATGTAAATGTGTCCTATAAAGACGTTAATGTTGGAAACGAGACGTATGTTTGTCCCGGTTTGCAGCACCACCTGAAGAAGTTGGAGGGCCGTCGTCTGGACTACGACTACAAGAAGAAGCGTCAAGGGAAAATTCCAGACGAGGAGGTGAAGCAGGCGCTGGAGAAGTTCCACGAGTCCAAGGAAGTGGCTGAAAACGGCATGTACAACCTGATGGAGACGGATGTGAGTACCTGAGCTCCGTCTTTCCTCGCTCACTGTTTTACTTCACTCACTCTTTTACTTTCTTTTCTTTGTTTTTGTTTGTTTTTTTTGTCTATGTTATGCTTTAATACAATATATAGACAAATAATAAATTCTTCTCCTTTTTTCCTTCTGCACTTCCTGATTCTCTGACCTCTTCCTCCATCTGCTCTTTTTCCTGTTCCTCTTCTGTCCCTTCCTGATCTTTCTGTTGATGGATTACAGTGCCACCTGCTGTAAAGATTGGGTACCTGGGAGTATACCCATGAAGCCATGTAATACAGATAGCCAAACTCTCCACTGTCCTTCCATCCCCCGGCCACCAACCCCACACCCATTGGACACACATTGTGTGCAATTTTGCATCTGTTTATGTGGGACCGCTGAGATCAGTGCCCAATGTAGTAGTAATACTGTGTGTAAACCGCATGCCAGTGATATGCAAACGTCTATAAATAAACAAATGGCTGCAGGTGAGGGCGTATATTATATGTTGTTACAGGGAAGTTCTATGTGGCAACTATGTTTGCATATTTGGCAGACATACTCTGTGACGGGTGTCTGTGTTTCGGGGTGTGTGTGTGTGTGTGCTTATTTGTTTGTGTGTGTGTTTGTCAGCAGATTGAGCAGGTAAGCCAGCTGTCCTCCCTGGTGGAGTCTCAGCTGCAGTATCACCGGCAGGCCGTGCAGATCCTGGATGAATTATCAGAGAAACTCAAAGAAAGGTGTGTGTGATTTTATTTCATGGTTTAATTTTTTTTTTGTGTGTGTATACATATACATATATATATCTATATATAAATATGACATGCATTAAAAGCTTTTTCATGTACGGGATTTCTTCTGTTTCTGTTGTGTAAGCCAAATGACACATGACTCTCTTCTGTGTTCCCCTCTCTCTTCTCTCCACACCAGGATTACGGAGGCACAGCTGCGCCCGCGCAGGGAATATGTTCCTAAGCCCAAGCCCATCTTTGAATTCTCGGAACCTGACCAATCAAACGGTGGCTTCACGCCACCCGTGGCTGCTGCTCCTCCTCCTTCCCGCAACTCAGGTGAGCCACACACCTGTGATACTAGACAAAGAGACAGAAATGGACGTCCAATGAGGGGGGAAGCCTGCGGAGCTGCTCTCTGTCTTTGCCCTACTGACCACCAGCTAGACTGAGAGGGGGGAAAAAGAAGCACATTGTGCTTTGTTCCTCTTACTATGAGCTGGTGGCAGGGTGTGACGAGACTGCTTGGGGTGTGTGTGTGTGTGTGTGTGTATGTGTGCGCGCGAGTGCGCGCCCCAGAGAGAGACAGAATGAGAGTGGGTAGGTCAGAGGCTGCAGCTGCCAGCCATTGCCCTCTCCATCCTCTCCAGTGATCTCACTGTGTGTTTCCCCTCCTGTGCTCTGACACCATCAGACCCCTACCTCCAGTTTGGCCGCTCGTCCACACGGAAACCCAGGCTGCGTGAGTGCAACACGGAGTCCTTTCGTTTGTGCCTCTGAACAAGGGCGCACACTTGGTGACAAGCTACCAACAAGCAGCTTGTGAAGGCCGTTAAATCAAGAGCATGCTTCTAGAATCAACATAGCACTACTTTGCTTGTGTGTGTCATATAATTATGCTAACAGGACCAACAGAGGGAAAAAAAAGGGGAAAATAATTTTTAAGAGAAATTGATTCATCCGATCAACTTGATTTTTTGTGTTGGTTTAAAGCTAATCTGGGGTGCGCTCCCAATGCCATATTTGCAGGCTAAATTCATCACTAGTTAGCAACTGTGGTATTGGGGGAAAACACACTCCAGAATTGCTGGGAAGCATGACCATTTGATTTAATTCAGAAAATCTAACCGAGTCGCCGGGTCAGCTCACCGCCTGCAGCTGATTGTGTTCTGGCTCCATATCGGAGTGTGGATTACAATGTGGGAATCAGACGGGTGATAAAGATATCAGAAAATGACTTTTAGCACAGTGGTAAACTTTTGGTTTGGTTACACAGTGGGTGATGACAAATACACACACACACACTCACACACACACACACACACACATTTTCTAAGGGCTGTCCATCCTAATGACAGGTGACCGTTGGAAACACACAGGGCAGATGTCCTCACACTGGGCCACACATGGAACGGCAGGAAGTTCCAACATTGTTTTTTGGAAGGAAAGTGAGTTAAAAGATTTATGAAGTGCAGTGGAAAGATAACCAGTTCAGAGCATCTCAGAGAATGCCCACTGTTGGCAGGTCATTGTGCAGAACTGGTTTTGGCAGGCGGTGAATAGAAGAACCCTCCCATACTCGTGATCATTCTCTGTAGTGAGTTGAGTTCACTAGAGTAAATGTTGGGTTTTAGAGGCTGAGAGTTGAGTTCACTAGAGTAAATGTTTCATCTTTTCTAGGGCTGGGGCTAGGCTAATGGATTGCATGGAAAATCAGGTTTCAGTTTGCAAAAAATGTACTCTTTATTAAGTTGCCTTGCTGAACTTCAGCTGACCCTCTGTTTTGCCATCCAGTTTATGGGTGCTGTTTATGTGTTAAAAACCACTCTTTAGTATCACACCCTTTTCTGCTTTCTCAGACTTTACTCAGTGTGTGTAGGAGTATTGTGTATTGTTGTGAAAGAAACTAACATCAAACAAAATAACAAGGTGTAAAACTAAAGAAAAACAACTTTTTTTCATTAATTGATTCCAGGGGATGCATAATAATAGATATACCAGTATGTTTTGTCATAATCTGCTGTGGGATGAAAATGTTATACCATTTGCATCAGAGTTATGTTGTACCTGTTGTAACATTTGTACAGCTATATACCAAGAGAACTTTAAGGTGACTAATTAGCTGACTTGTAGTGATGATAGTAATTATAGATAGATAAATAGAAAGGAAAGAGATGCATATAAAAATATATATACCTTGTTGCAGTTGTTTTCTAGCAGTTCAGTTGTTTGTTTTATCCCTGGATGAAAATAATGGTTGCATTTTTTTTGTCTTCATTAGATTAGTTACAGTAGATGTAGAATTGGCACTTTTTTTGCTATGCTTTCAACCTGTGGTATAGTGGTTATTAACATCATGTAACCAGGTCATGAGGACCACCATATTGGACCAAGAGACGCCTACTCCTGTGTTCCTCTCTGTAAACACAACCTGGCCACTGTGTCGTGAATCTGTTAACATAATGTGATTTCAGAGAAGGCAGTATGGAGTTGATTTAGCACCAGTGTGTGACAGGCTGTTGGAGTGTCAGCGAGAATGTAGACCCAGGAGCAGGACGCAGGGGAGCAGTCCTTAAAGCAGTGTGCCAGAAACACACTTGCTTGGCACGCAGCTCTACTTACACTTTAAACCCTGCTTGCGTGAATCCTGAAGCTCTAAGACTTGGGGCTTTTTAAGGACTAACACCAGCAAAGTGTGGAAAGGCAAGGTGTGGACTAACATGGCTTCAGACCAATATGGTTTTAATGTGCGAGTGTGTGTGTGCGCGCACGTCTTAACACAGTTTGGGTGTGGTATGTGACAGCCCTGATGGTCAGCTGCCAGTGCAGAGAGAGAGCTCTGCTCTGATAGTCTGAACACAAGACTGCATGTGACATGGTTGATCTAATGGAGTTTCCGTTCTTTCCTTTTCTGTGTCTCTCTCGCTACCCCTCTCTCTTTTTCTGTCATCACCACCACTCATCTCCTACTTTAAAACTTTGTACCATTTCCTTCCTGTGACTTCTCACTTTGTTCTGTGCCCTATCTCTCCCCCTCTCTTGTGCTCTGGCTCCCGTCCCCCCTTTCTCCCTCTTTCTCTATTGTCTGTGATGTGGCTCTTCTCTCTCTTTCTCCTCCAACTCTCTCTTGCTCATACTTTTCTGTGTTTTGGCACCTCTCTACCTGTCTGGGCTCCTCCATCTCTTTCTCTCTCCACCTCTACTCCACTCGCCTTTCCTCCTCTCTCTCTCGCTCTCTCTCGCTCTCTCTCTCTCCCCCCCTCCAGTCTCGGAGCAGCCGTGCTGTAAGGCGCTGTACGACTTTGAACCGGAGAATGAGGGCGAGCTGGGCTTCCACGAGGGAGACATCATCACCCTGACCAATCAGATCGACGAAAACTGGTACGAGGGCGTCCTGCGCGGCCAATCGGGCTTCTTCCCCCTCAACTACGTGGAAGTGGTGGTTCCCTTGCCTCACTGAGGCCCTCCTGAAGACATGGGGGATGTAGGGGATGAGAGGGAGGGAGGAACGGAGAGAAGGAGGGGGAGAGAGATGGAGGGATAGAGGAAGAAAGAGAGAAAGATGGAGGGAGGAGAGGGAGAAAAGGGGAAATGAGGAGCTAGTTTGAAGCTGTCCTCGGTCTTCACTCATGCTCACCACCACAGGCCGTCGGACAAAGGCTTTCCTAACCTGTACTCTGGCACTTTGTCACCGAGACACTCGAAGAGAGGGAAACTTCCGGAAGAGGGTGGCTTCTCACATTCCATCACAGACAAGATAATGGGTAATTAAAGAAGAAGGAAAAACTCCTCAAACACATCTGAAAATTAAAACGGACAATGACTGATGGACTGACAGCAAGTGAAAATGGACCTAAACGTGACCACACAAACACAGATATATATTACACACATTTTTACAAGCACACTAAAACACACACACACACACACAGAGAAACACGCCTAACTAAGCATTTTCTATGTCTCTTTCTGTACCACAGGTTATCCCAAAAAGAGACCAATGTGGGGATTTGCTACCTAGTTAGCGTTACTGATATCTGTAGCTAGCCAGCCAGTCATTCAGTTAGGCTTCAGGAGAGCAGACCCCCACCCCCAAAAATCCTAGAGTAACTAGGATCTCCCTGTAACTATTTTTACATTAACTGGCACTCGACCAGCAGTGGTGCTGAGATGGGGGGCCGTCCGCTCTCGAGGCGAAGCTTCCAGTGTCTACAGTGCCCAGCGCAGATCGCTTGTGCATTCAAGTGCCCCCTGCTGGCCAGGCTGAGCCACACCTCCTTGTCAAACACCAAGGCTCCGAACTGTTCTGAAAAAAAATCTAGTGCGGTTTAGTTGGATTGGATTAAACTTTCTTCATCACATAGGATATTCATGAATAGTTTAGCGCATGAATTATCTGCTATGTGTCAGAACTGGAGTGCTAAGCATGTCTGAGCCATGGGGAGCACACCCAGAATAAGGCCTTTCTCTAGATAACCATAATCCTTGGTTTCTTTTTTCCTATTTTATAAAGTTTGCTTGAAAATTAGTCCTAAAATAGCTTCTGTTTTTTAACTTTGCACCAACTGTTCATGTTTGCACCTTGGATATCATGTTAAACTTGATTGTAGAAGGGACCTCCATGTGGGAGTGTAGGCTTATTGACTAGTGAAATGGGCTTATTGACAAGAGAAAGGTCATGTCACACTACAGTCTACAGAGATTAGAACACTAACATTATTAGAAGTCAGGGAAATGGGGTTAAGCACATTGTTTTTTGTTGTTTGCAAAATCACAGAACACCCCATGACCTTCATAATGTCCATAAAATGTGTGTCCTTTGGACTATTTTTGTATCCACCTCAATGAGGAAATACAGCCAAAAAAGAAACAAAGAAGCATGAGTGAGTGAATCGGTGTAATAATGATGAAATTATTGAAACGCCTTGTAACCATTAGCGGCCTGTGTTTCAAGTGCCTCTCTTCATTCAGTTAGACAGGTCTGTCTGACTGTCGCGCTTAAATTATCTGTTGCTCTAAAGTGCTTCTCTGCACTTGATGCTGCTGGCAGTGTCTTGATATCGTTCATTTCTCACCACAAGCAGGGGTGTGTGTGTGCGCACACACACGCACATCATTGTCAGATATTTTTCACTCTTGCATTAAGTAAATCCCCTCGTTATTCACACTCGTAGTAATCACTTAGCACTAGCCATTGAGCTGACATGGATTGTATCATGTCAAGTGTTAATGGGGAAAAAAACTTGTTTCATTGTCTTGTGCAGTAATGGAGAAGAGAGGCGTGTAGGCTTTGTCTGTGTTTTTGCTTAATTGAAAAGTCTTAAGAGAGATCCTTTAAATAGTCCCTCTTGTTTAAAGCTGTGTAATATTAGCTGGAACTCACTGTAAGGAGTTTCTATGGTTTGTACAAGAGTTTTTACAAGGCCATACTTTCTACATACCCAAACATACCATGAGTTTGAAGTCCTCCTTGATGTTAGTTTTGACCCCACTGCCGTGCTTACATACACACACACACACACACACACAGCTCATCTCTGCACCGTCCACCTCATTTACAACCCTCACTTCCTGCACAGTGTGTTTTTTTTTTTTTTTTTTTTTTTTTTTTTAAACATCTATTTGATTTCTCTTCTGGCCCTGTATGTAATTGCATCTTTTCTGTGGTTTGTATATCTCGTGTAGTGGTGCAGACTGGATCTGTGGATCGCAAAAGTGCTTTGCATTGGAGGGAAACAGAGAAAAAAATAGCAAACACTATCTAAAAAACAAAAAAGGAAATTTGTGGTGCAAAAGGTGCACCAGTGCCTTTTTGATTACAGGAGGGAAGCATCTAATATACCAAACAAAATTAACAATGTTCCTCGTGTTATGCCTTTTTTGTTTCTTCTTTTTTTTTTTTTGTCTTTTCATTGGCAAAGGGCTCCATTCATTTCAAGTTGAGGCGTTTGCTGTATACAGATTGTAGTGCATGTGTACACTCTCAACACTACAGATTTTAAAAGGGTTATTTCTGTCTAATCCATCAGAGTACCAGATAATGTTGTGAACTTCAAAAGAAAAGAAAATATTCTGGTACTCGTTAGTATTATTATTTTATACAAATACATAAATATATCAATATATATATATCTCTGTAAAATGTTCTGTTTTTAAATTAATCATTTGCATGTGGGTCTATACCTAAAAGCTCATGTTATAGTTTTAAATGTCTTTGTATGTCCTGAAGAATTTAACTGTAGTAGCCTAGATATTCTCTAGCATTTGTACTTGTCGTGGCCTTTTCTCCATCTTTATATAAATAAATGTATAAAAAAATCTAAATTTCCATTGACTGATGTACATGTGTTTAATGGATATTGAGCTTGGTGTTGTTTCAGTATAATTCATTATACTTTTATTCCAAATAGTTTTAATATACTGTAAGATATGATAACCCAGCAGATTCAGAGGCTTGGAATAGTAACTTAGTTCCATCTAAGGTCGCTAAAATTATCAGGCATCATGCCAGTATAGACGTGTTTAGAGGGACACTGTTTATTCTTTGCTTTTATGCAAGTATGACAAGTTCAGTGGTACGTGTATTGCAAGTGTTGCACAAAATTAGCCTATTACTATTACTTTTAGTCCCCCTACATGCAGATAGCCTTCCCAATCCTATGTCTTCTCTAAGCCTTTGCCCTGACCCCTCAAACACTTGTAAAGTAAGAGTCAGCTAGTTCTGATTATTCCCAATTGTGTGTGTAAGTGTGTAAGCGTTACGGGCTTATGGGGGACATGGGGACAGTCTTTTGCAGGAGTCTGAGCCGCGCAAGCTCAAAGCAGAGATGTGGAAATGAAGACACAGAGGCCTGCTGTGTTCAGCTGTTCCAGTGTATGTTTATGTTTAAGGTATTCAGCAGTTTTAAAGGCATTGTTCTCGTCTTTCCCATCTTTCACATGACACAGATCTACCACACTAAACACAAATGACGGCTTTCTTATAGGAACCAATCACAGACATGGAATCGGTCTGGTTTCACAGGGGCTAAAGTCTATGCCAGAATCGGCTGCAACTTACAGAGGTACATGTCACTGACCCACAATTCCACACAGTGTCCATTCCCTGCTTAACAAAATGTAACATTCACTTCATATACTGTAACTAGAAACATCAGTGATGCAGACCTAACAGTCCTAGAGGCAAAAGTGAAAACCAAAAGGCAGCCTAGAGCCTGGCGGGACTACAGTCAAGTCCAAGGAAGACAGGGGAACCCTTCGGGTTAAATGCACACTGACAGCAACATGCCACGCACGCCACACGATGCTCCCAGTGTTCAATTTCTGAATGGGTTTCTATACAGCTCCACACACCAGAATCAGTGCCTGATCAGTTTCAGTAAAAACCATCGTTTCACTGAATGCCTGTCAGTTGAGTCAGTTTCACCACCCGCTGGTGTGTTAAGGGAAGGAAGCGAGACGATGTGTTGCCATACGCCTCGTGTCATCGCCTGTATGCGCTCGGCTTAGTGGAGGCTTCTGGGTGGAATGGGCTGAAACGGCAGGGTCAGTCAGTGTGTACGCGGTCCCACTCGCACCAGACCACACCAACCAACTGCTACTGCTGGTGATTAATGTGTCCCGCTCAGCTGGCTGTAGACGTGTTCCAGGATCTGAGCGTAGGCCTGGTCCTTGGGTGCATGTCCGCTCATAGACGCCTGCAAGAGACATGGCAGGTTGTCCGTTTGTCTGCTTCAAGAATGTTATTCTTTGAATCTTTGTTGTGCGTTGGTTGACTGTGTGCTTACATGGGCTTGTGAGGACAATTTACCGTCGTTGCAGAATATGTTGCACATTAAGGAGGGAAGTGACAAACTCAAGTCTCAGTTTACGTAATGGAAACAATACATTTTGAACATATATTTGTGTATGGCGGTGACACTACAAATTAGTTTTACATTTTAGTGTCAAAGACTAAGGGATTGAGGTTTGGCTTTATAGACTATAGGCCTTGGAAAAGGCTGTTATGTTTGTGCTTACATTGTTTGCTGTTATTGTTGTTAAAAGAAAGGCCAATCGTAGATGGATGGGTGCTGTATAATTACCTTAATCTTGTCCATAACTGTAGTGTCTGGGCTCCAATGCTGACTGAACTGCACCAGGTCAGGAGCGCCACGGTAGAAGTCCACCAGCAACATCTACAACACACACACACACACACACACACACACATACAGACACACACACGTTTAGTTAGCCAGGCCAACATGCCATGTGCTGTTGTCGGGGTTGCAGACTAAAAGTAACTTCAGCATTGATTTCCAATAGCATTAGATCTCTGACTCCTGTAAGCAAGGTTAGGTGGGGAATAATTAAGGATCATTTCTAACCCTCTCTGGAATAAGATGGCATATCATGTCAAAGACTTGAGTATTTAATGCTACATAAGTTCTATTCTGTGGTATGTAACACATCTTGTTAATTACAATTGAATTATCATTTAGTAACCACAAAGCCTTGTACTTGTTAAGGGTTATACATACGATTCCACAGTAATTTACCTAATATTTCCAGATTTGTACACATCATCTCACTCATTATCATCTATCATACTGATCTAATCTCCCATGTTCCTGTATTTTGTCTGCCATGTTAATTATGCCATGTTGTGCCTTGACTGACAGATTGAATGGACTGGTGCAAGGGGAGCAGCCTTTACCATTTCATTGAGGACGTCACTGGTGAGGAAATTGTCTTGAACGTAAGTTACTTCCACAGCCACTGGGATGCCATAGTCATTGGGTCTTTGCTGTCGAAACACCATTACTCAATCTCAACATACCTTTACAAACATCTCTACAAATCTGTCTTATGTGAAGTAACAGGAGTGTGTCAAAGAATGAAACATAGTGTTTATGAAGTTTTTCAAGGATTTGTAAATGTTTGATATTCTTTTACAGCAAAAGAGTATTGTCTAAAGAAAAACCCATAACCTCATACCTCTGGCGGCGGGACTACCCAGAATGGTGTGATAGTAGAGGCCACTCCCTGGTTTCCATGGTAATAAGGACCTGTAATGTTTGCAGACATAAGTCATTGTTTTATCAGCAAATTGTAATAAACACTAAACCTTACTTACACCCAGGAAAGGAGTGTTATAAATGACTCAGGAAAAGACAAATTGCCAGTAAGAATGGAGGCGAAAAAGGTTCTAAGAAATGTATTCATGAATACACCCCAAACCTCACATTGTGAAAGATGGACATTGGCTTTGCTCTTCATAAAGTTGAGCAATACAGGCACACCATCACACAAACCAAGAATTCTCACATAGACTGCAATGAAAAAAACGTCTTTTTTTTTGCTCATAATGAATTGCAGTTTCACCCCCAAGTAATCTTAGCTCAGCTGCCTGTGGAGGTTAGAGAGGTCACATATATTTTTATTTATTTATTTTTCTAAAAAAATAATCACACCTTCATTGAAATAATCAAACTGGCAATCTTTCTGACATTTGATCTAACTTCCCAAAATTATATAATGAATGAACACAGCGCATGATAAACCGTGTCATCCAATTACATTTTATATTCAAAACGACCCATTCACCATGGTCAGGAAAACATGCCAATATCGATTAAAGGAATTGATAATGTAGAAGGTTTACAATTTCAGTCGATTAAAATATTCTATTCCTGGTTTCCATCTCCCACACTTTGCTCACCACAGATGATGCCGAGGCAGGGTTGGAAGCCATTACTGCTGCCCTGCAGGCGGAGCTGGTGGTCCATCTGGGAGTCAATGTCCTGCAGTGAGGGCAGAGCCGGGCCCCGCGGGTGGCTGTGGTACCAGCCCACCAGAGACAGCCCACGCATGAACAGGTTCTGGCAAATCTACACATTCGTGAACAAAATATTACAAGTCTACAATATGACAAGTGTAAGAGTGTTGATCATTGGTGCTCTTTGTGTTGAGCACTTTGAGACATGCCTATTGTAAAATGTATTTTGTATACAAATAAAACTGAATTGAATTGAAGTGTAATAGTAGTTACAAGTAACAAAGTTTTACAAGTAACAAAATTTTATACATGGATTTGTTTATGGGCATTGCAAAAGTCAGGTTGGAATTCAGCGAGCAAAGCTCTTACCTCTTCCTCAACTGCAGGTGCTGCATCTCTGTCGGCCAATCGTGTTCGACATGGGAACGCCCTCAGGACTGTCAGCACTGTGGAGAGGGAGAGTGAAAAGGTACATGGCATATAATCCTTACTTGGAATATAGATACTGCAAAATAAAAATTATTTTTATCATCCAACTGAAAGCAACCCTATTATATTGTTCCTTTTGACTCAAGAATACTTCATTATGATGATGATAGACTTCATCTTATTAAGATAAAGCAATAATGTGACTAGGATTTGATCTGGTCTGTCTCAGGAGATACTCACACTGTGTGTTTGTGTCCCATCGACCTCCTAAGTATCCTACAACCTCACTAGTAGTTAGATGGCAGTGGAAATCCTAGTGTGGACCACACAAAGCAATATGCAACCAATGAGTCTTTGGCAATGTCATCTCATGCTGTATGCTTGATTAGCAGTAACAGTCCTATAGTTAGTACTCATTAGTTAGTGCTCAGTTAATACTCAGTTACCATGAGTAGAAGTACATTGCTGGACACGGCCACATTAAAAGGCTGGAATCTGTTGATGGCTGAGAATGCAGATAGTTCCACTAATGTATGGGGGTCCCTATGGAGGGGTACACAAATGCAATTGTGTGTTTGTATATGACACGTATGTCATTCTTCTGCTCCCAGCTCAGCAGAACATAATTTTAGTAAAACTAGGTAACAAAGAAATAGTTTCAAAGGTATATTTTTACATTTACTCTTCTGGCTGGTAAGTAATATTTAATATAGCTTGTGTATGTTGAAAAATGCAAAAATGTCCAGTACCTTGCTGCGTCTCTCATGCCCAGGTTACAGTATCTGACAGGAACTCTGTCTCTGTCTCCTCTTCTCTGTATCAGGCTCAAGTCTTTTAAAGAGATCAAAATGTGTTACAGCTGTACCACAGCTTACTGCCTGTCAGTAGCATGGCCTTTGGTGGTTGGAAGTTTAAGTGTAGAAACAGTTCATAAAATGAAACCTAAACGGCCACAATGATGTTTAGTTTTTACACAATAGACTTACCTTCCTCCTCGTCCTCGTCCTCATCTTCTCCCTCACTGGCTAGATTCTGAAAGATCAGGGAGAGAAAGACAGATGTTTCATTTCATGTCCAGTAAATGTCCTTCACAAAGATCAAGAAACTCTGAAATCTGTTGAAAATGAATGTATGAATTACTATATGAACTCAAGTGCAAAGAGGGTCTAACCCTAAATGTAATCCATATCCCAAGGGTCCCTCACCATGTCAGCACTGGGCTGGTACTTATGCAGCCAGCTGGTCTTGTACTGCACCAGCTTCTGACCACGGTAGCGCACAGATGCCCACCCACAGCCGGACTTCTTGGCGGGGTTAACCAGCCTCTTGCAGTGGGTGGCCCAGGCACTGGGAGAGTTGAAGATCTGCCCAGTCTCCACCCAGCGGATCTTGCCATCACACAGCAGGTCTCCCACAAACTTCTTACCCTGGAACAAGACAAGGTGCAATTAATATCTATGTCCTCATAGTTGAACACTCAAGCACAAGTGATCTTGACAAATGAATTAATGTTTGTTTGACACAGTTGTGCAACACACAGTAGTATTGTTCTGATGAAGTAGATCAGTATTCACATTCCAGATCTTTAATTTCATGTGTGGCTGCCTGCACGCATTCTTTTTTTCATGATGCATAGTTGGACCCAATAAGTAAGCATGAAATGTGTGATGTCCATCTTCAACTAACATCTGTAAGCACTGCAGTGGGTTTTAAATGAGACATGATGACATTCACCAGGTAGTGGATAGACAACACTCCATCTCCGGGTTCCACCAGGCCGTCCTTCAGGAGCACCCGCAGGGTGATGCCTCGCCGGGTCAGCAGGGAGCCGCGGCCCGACGACACCCTCAGATCCGACTCATCCCCTTCGCTCAGCTCCTCATCCTCCTCCTCTACCCTTTCCTCAAGCAGCTGTGGGGATGAGGGGGGCTCTGAACCTGGCCAAGGTCACATTCATTCGACAGTTACATTTTTGCAACCACCAACTATCGAGGCTGAAACAGATCTATTTACCCTAAGAGTTGTAAGAGACATTGTTTCTTGAAATTTCTTCAAAGAATTTTGCATAATAAATTGGAGGATAAAATCCGAAACACACACACACACACACACACACACACACACACATCAAATGGTATAAGTAGCCAATGGTTTTAGGGAATCACTTTAATGGTGAGACAGTGACTGTTCAATATGATTTAATGCATTTAATTTCTGCGCCTGATCAGGATCTAATCTGTCCAAATAATGAGCATTTTATATCTGTAGGCTATTACTTAATCCTTAATCCGATTAACAATTGTAATAATTAAAACACAATCTATTATCCCACTTTGCATGACCATCGTGTATGAGTAACTTGGTAAAGAAAAAAATATATACAACCCGCTTAAATCTTCACAAGAAAGAAGCCGGCGCACGATGGTGAACTATACTTGGGAACGGGGCATCCATTATAGTCTCCCTCATTCGGATAGTTCACAATTCCTTTGTTAATGTACAAACTCGCTCACCAAATCGCCAGTGTATACTTCCCTTGAATGAAAGCGATGGTAACTTTTAGTTGTTTTTTGTTTTGATTATCTGTTGAGTGCATTAAATGCACACGAATGCTGGCTTTTATATTATTTTAGTGCGCAACAAAGGAAATGTGGCTACGCAGGCGATATGCTTTTGAACAGCGTATTTTAATCATAGCCTATTAGCTGTTACAACCTAATTACCGCGGCACAATGGCACAATATTTTTATTTTAAAAGGTTGACGAGTGCTCCACACTGGGGCCTACTGGCTGATGAATTTCCCCTTGCTATTTTTGTATCTAAAAGTCTGTTTTGATCATTCTCACCCATTCCGCGATATCTTCGGGGAGCGATTGAACTGGTAACTCTGTTCGTTCCGGGACTGTTTTCTTTCGGACACCCGAATATAAGACGTGGACACTTTTTAATGAATACAATTCGCCATCATAGCTAGCAAGCTATTATTCAAAAACATAAAATGAAGGCGTCTGTGTCCGCCGTGTAGTTTCCTTGTTGTGTTGCTTTAATGTCAATTCCCCACCCCTTTCTCGCTTGGAGTCAGCCCATCCTTGTCACTCTCCTATCCTTTCTGAGAACGGCGATGGGCAGAATTATTTCTTAACTAGTCTTTAAGTATGACTCTAAATACGTAATTAAATAGTCTCATCACGACATCGCAAAACCGCTTTGTAGGCTATCGCCTCAGTCCTGTGTACAGATTGTGTCCAGATTCTAGTAAAATAGCGGAGCTGATCTTTTGACTTGGCGCTCTCTTTACATGAGCCAACAATTCATTGAAGAATCACATTGGAAAATACGACATCCTAGACAATATTGTGCATGATGTAAATTAATTGTCGCTTTGATCATGGTCGGAACCAACTAATAATATTCTATTAAACTCTTTTTGCTGGGGTTGCCTATTCAGCCATAACGCCTTATTACAAGATTTGGCTGTCCATTACTGTAGGCTACACACTAAATATGTGTGCCCCATTGTCTAACTGAATGCATAGGAGAGAATTAATAAACGCACCCTAACAATATCCACAACTGATTCAATTTGTACACGCGTTTTATCCTTAGGCTACACATATTATATTAAAATAATTATAAATTGAAATAGCCTAGCCTACTCTTCCTTGTATAACTCAGTTGTTCTGCGTTTCCTATAATAGGCTATAAATAACCTAATGAAAAGTTAGGACTATTTGATGAGCCTGTTAACTCATTATGGCATTGAGAGTCTATGAATTAGGCTATGGATTCTGAGAGTCTAAAGTCTGGAGACGACCAACGGCATTCATTACTATGAGCATTGCAACATATTTCAATGCGACGGCAATAGAGAAGCCTAGCTATTAGGCCTATGATAATTACAAAAGATAATGTGTTTGGATGTTTAGATTCTAAGTCGATTATTTTATTGTAACAAATGTCTAGTCTGACTACTAAATTGGATAATTGTGAAAGCGAGATGGTGTTCTTCAAAACCACACGAGGTCGCCCTCAGGTAGCTGTCCTCTAACAGAGGCCTACAGTGGAGGCAGGGGTTGTTTCATTGACAGAATAAGGGGCGTGTGTCTGTCTGTAGGCTACCTGTTTGTAAAGCACAGGTAGTCTATAAAATCGTTTCAGAGGGATGCACGCCCTCAGAGTGTTCGAGTGATTAACAGCAGTAGTTAGACGACACCTTATCATATTCTAGGCCTAGAAATTAATTGTCACGATTTTTGTTACGTCTCATGGCGACTCCAAAGCGGCCCGGGCGACAGAAATCACAATTGCCAACCTCTTACTACGAAGGGTATCTTGAAATAAGAACTTCGAAAGAACAGGTGAGACCTTTTAATCTGTCCTCCTTTCTTATCGACCCATCTGACTGTCATTGCCATGCGATAGGCTACCAATTTTGATTTAACAATATTTTTGAATACATCTTTTTAGTTTGCTTACTTAGTTATAATTTATAGCTGTTCATTAAATACTTTTTGTATTTGAATCAATCAGCTGATATAAAGAAATGGGATACTGGATTGGGGGGGGGGGGGCGTGTTGGTGGCAAGTCCACCTTGCGGTTTCTGCTGAGAAAATGCTAGTCTAGTTGTTGTAATTATTTTTAGTTTATTCTTTTTTGTTTGTGGAATTCAAAAAGTTATATTTTTTCCCATCAGACTAGCTTAGGGTGTTTGCAATGTTTACTGTCTCATGTCTGGTGTTTTCCAAAAGTTTTCCAAAAAAGGAAATGAGGTTTTGTCGCACTACTGAAGTGTAGCTTAAGCCTTCTCTTAAAAACAAAACTGACATATCTTGGTTCATCTCATCTTTGAGGTTCTCAAATGTGAAATGATGAACACAAAGCTGATTTAACCCTAACACTGCACACCCATGGCCAACCAGGTTCAGGACCAACTGCAATTTCAAGAGGATGGTTGCTGCCAGTCTTGCATTCTAGACCAATGATTAACTCAAGAAAGAACCCAAGAGAGCTCAGCTGCTGTTAAGGTCAATATGTGAAAAGCCATAGGCTAGCTTACTCAGTATCCTGCAAAAGAGAATGTGGTCTTTGCTTCCTTTGAGTTGTGGGTACCTGCCTGTACAGTAAACTCGGGACCAAGTACGAAGTGTCCAATGGTCTAACCAAAGTTCCTTCCAAAGGTTTTCTATCTTTTAACTTCACCTGTTCCCTAAAGGCTGGGGGTTCTGCTGCTAAATGTGCCGAAGCACTCTACTGTTAGCACCAAATAGACACTACTGAATAGACACTAGCAAGTTCCATAAATGGATAGCTATGGTCTCTGTCATTCCCCATGTTCCTCAAACCTGTTAAACTACTCGGCTCCATGTGCAGCTTAATACTGCCTGGGGAGATATGCTAACAGATCTCTTTAAAAAGGAGATCAAATGTGAAATAATTCCTTTTATCAGTCAAATAACTCAATCACTCTCACTTTCTCTTTTTATGTATGTATGTGCGTTTGTGTGTGTATGTGTGTGTCTTTGTAGGCTTCACGACGATTGTGGACATGCCTGTGTGGCGATGCATTGTTTTTCTTCAACAACAATAAGGAGAACCATGTGAGTTTTACATTAGAATATAATGCTTATTCCTTCCTGTTGCAGACGTTGCTGTGTTGGAAACATAACAAGGTATTAATGTTTATGTTCTCTTACAGTATGTGGAGAAACTGGAGCTCAGTAATTTCATCTCCATCAATGATGACTCCAGTCCAAACAAGAGCCTGAACATTGCTGGGCTTCTCATCCACACCAAGGATAATGATATAATAAGATTGACCGTAAGTCTAAACCTTTTATTTTATTTTATGTGTGTGTGTGTGTGTGTGTGAAAATAGAAATTAATTGAATGCACAATACCTGACAAAAGTGCACAGTTCTTGACATGAAACATCATTATTTTAGTTTGTGGATATAACCTGTTGCAATTTATTTAGCATTTACAGTTAATAAACTGGATGTTCCCACAGAACGGGATACTACTACAACTAATTCTGGGTGCAGAAGTAAGCCCACTGCAAACAAGCCAAAGTGCAATAACGGTAGCTTGCTGTGCTTTCCCTTGGTAGTCGCTTGGATTTTGTAGTTAAAACTGATACACCTAATTGTCGAAATTATGTATAATTGCAGTGGGATATTTTGTGCACAATTTCAGTTTCATCTCAATGTTGAAGTGCATTGTCACTTGTGTTTCGGTAGGGTAATATGAAGTCATCTATCCACATGTCCATATCAGTGCCGAAAATGAAGTCTTGCTGTGCCTTGTTCTTGCCTTCTTTAGGCGCCTAGTCTGGAGTCACGGGAGTTATGGAAAGGCCTCATCCTCTCAGTTAAAGATGTAAGTAAAACATTCCACAGCCACTGTCTGGAATACAAGCACTAGGTTCATATATGGTACGCCACCACCACTAATACTAATCATAAATACTACTGGATTCACCCTCTCGAGCTGCTTGATTCTGTTTTAAAACCTGGGCATGACATCATCATATTAGATAATGATGCATTAAGTCTACATATCTGCGACCTCTTCTCAGTCCTCTTTCCTGTTACTGTACCTCTAATTATAGGTGGGTAATTATCTCACTTCCTGACAAGAGTAACTGCCAGCATAGTTGTGTTTAAATTATATCAACTATTGTCATCATTGTAAGGGGTTAGAAAAGCTGTAAGCTTACATGGCAGTGGTTAAGGAACCTTCCTTGCATGTTAGTGGTTGAGGAACCTTCCTTGCATGTTAGTAGTCTGTAAATATTGGGTTTTAATCCTGGTGGCCCTTCACTTAACATTAAGTTACTCTAGGGGAGACTGGCCCTGAACTAAATTGATAGATACAAAAGTTGCATTGGCTGTACATGTATAACTGTATTCATGTAAATGCAATGATGACACGTCCTCCAATCCTCCTCCACAGTTGTCAGTGCCCAAGTCTTTGACCCTGCTCCCGGGTCAGCTGCATATGATGCGGGAGGCAGTGGAGAAAGAGATCGAGAGACGGGAGACTCTCTCCGCCTCCACCCCCCCACCTGTTCCCCCTGCAGCCACAAAGCCGAACACAGCCGAACCCTCACCTTCACTCTATCTGTCAGTGGTGTCAGAGATGCCAGTGTAAGTCAACATACAGTTACTAGATTGAACACTCTGAGACATCCATTCTAATTCTATATTTTTTATATACTTGTATGTACTGTATTATTTAAAAAGTGGTAGCTTTTTGACATGTTTATATAGTATGTTTTATATCTTTGTAATTTAGCTGACCTTTTTGTCACAAATGTATGCTGGGATTAGTGTGTCACTGAGTTACATAATATACTCTTTGATGCATGATGTCCTCCCAGCACCTCTTTCTCTACAATAGTTTATTTATATATAAGGTATTTGCTTTCCTGTCAGTTGCTTTGAAACGGTGTCACGCACAGAGGCTGAGACTCTTCTGGAAAGGTACCCAGAGCGAGGCAACCTGCTACTGAGACCAGGCAGAGACGGCACCTCTTTTGCCCTCACTACACGACAAAACCTCAATGGGTAGGCACATACAGTACACGCACACATACACACTAGATAGCCTGTAGATAGCACTGTACACTGTAGATAGCCACTGATGCATTGATGATGTAGGATCAAATAAAGAGTTGTTGTCTTGTCTTCTCAGGTATAAAAATATGTAGATGGGTCATCATGGCCTTCTCCTGACACGTTCTTTTCTTTTTCACACTGTCCTCATGTAGGTCTGTGTTTAGGCACTATCGAGTTACCCGGAAGTCAGAGGGCGGGTTTTTCATAGATGTGGAGAAACCGGTGAGTTGACCTAAAGACTTGCAGTGCACAAAAACCCCCAGGTTTCCAGCCAACTGAACAAGGAAATAGAACACAGCTCTGGTCTTCCACCCTATTTCTAAAAGTGTGTCAATATGCAGCGGATTATTGTGTCATCCTTCGCTCAGTATTGATGCCAGTAGTCTGGTTATGTATTAACAGAGAATATGCCCTTGTGCGTAATCTTTGAATGTTGTCCAGAGGTCATTGCCTGGGAGTCTGTAGAAACACAATAGCCATTCTGTAGTAAATGTTTTGCAAGTGATCTATTCATCGTTGTTCTCATAACCTTTTTATTTAACCTATAGACGTCATTTTTTGCAGGATTATGTTTTACATTCATGTCGTGAAAGCAGTCCCCTAATCTGTTAATAATTTTCACAGATTTACTGTCCAACACTACATGATGTTGTCAACTGTCTGGTGGAGAAGACTGCTGGAGCACTGCAGCCCTTCATATTGGATGAACCTTATGAGGAGACTATCAGTAAGTGATACTGAGAATATAAACACATCCTCAAGTTACACGCTTACCTTCAAATTTAAGGCTTAAATCGTCACAGTAGATGCTCTGTGCTTCCTCTTCTGGAAGCTGTTCCTTGGGTTAAAAATTTCCTTGGGATAAAAAATACATTTGTTAATTTTGTTTGTGTTGATTGCCTTTTTTAAGACAACTGTTCTGTTTCTGAACTTTCTCTATGTGTATATAGATATACAAATAGGTACCTTTTGTCCATCAAAGCTTTGATGTGATTTTCTTTTCAGAAAACACGGGTCTGTTAAACATGAACACTTTAACACTGTCAGCACTGATGGCATCAGCAGCTAAGCTTTGTGTTATTCTGTGCTTCAGCGTTTGTGCAGGCCAACCAGGAGAATGGAGAGAGGAGTCTGCAATCAGTTTCACCTCAATCTCCCCCCATACCAGGTTAGAGACACTCAGCTTCCCAGAGTGCACACAGAACTGGTCACACATCCTGTACATACTGGATCTGTCTAACACAGATACATGCACATTATCCATGTAGATACTCTCACACACATTATCATTTGAATACCCTCATAAATATCTGTGCTTTTCACTTGTACACACACACACACACACACACACACAGATTATCACACACATACAAAATTTCTAGACATACGTTTTTTCTTTACACAAATTTCAACCACAATGTCTCACTCTTTCTTTCCTCTTCTTTCTCTCTCTTACACACACACACATACACACACACACACGCATAACCAACAAACCTGTTATTGTCGGTCTTATCATCGGGCCTGTTGCGAAGTAAGGGTGTTATGTATCTTTATTGCTATTTCCCAGCAGAGCGTGAGCCAAGCCCAGAGCCTGAGGCTGAACTCGAAGAACTCTACCTCAACCCAGGTGTGTGTCACAATATCCCAAATCCCTGTCCACAAGCCAACATATCCCTGTGTAATGACCATGACACACTGAGCAGTGTGTGCTTAAAAAAAAGACTGAAAAATAGATTGAGCAAATTATGGTTGGCTCAGTGTAGATCTGGTCAAATTTTTACAGATGTTTCACATACTCCAAAATTCATCAGATTTCACCCCTACCAGGTGCTCATAAAATGTAGTGTGTTTTCTATTTCTGCAGAACATTAATGACTAATTTTGTCCATGTGCTTTACAATCTGTGTTCCCATGCATCTGCCCAAACACGAGCCGCCACACTCACACACACCTTTGCCTTTAGCTCTCCCTCTCATTAACAGACCGGCTCTCTCCTGTGTGTTTAATGTTGTAGATGACAACATTGAAGAGAATGAGGAAGTCACTCCGCTGAGAAGAGAGACCTCACCACCTCAGCCTCTGCCACGACAAATCCGACCACAAGGTACGGAAAAAAGAAAAAAAAAATGTTTGCCAAATGTTTGACACACAAACACACTGAGACTCGCCCTACCTGTTAGTCTGGTTTTACTTCTTTATTTTGTTGTGTTAACATGTGGTTGATAAACGGGTTCTTGCCTTATTTTAGCTTGCCGGCGTGCATTGCCCCATCTGCCTGCTGGCCTGCCAGGTGAGCTCTCCTCCTACCCCATAATATCTCTTTCAGTTTGATCCTATAACCTTACGAATCATTATTTTCTTGTTTATTTTATATATATATTGTTGAGATGACTGAAAACATTAATTGATTTCCTCATGCAGAACCACCAATAAAGCCCATGAAAGTTTTCAAACCTCTTCCTGCTCTTCCATCTGAAAAAGTGTCGGGTGCAGATGCACCCATTAAAAAGCTGCAGAATTTAACACTCACCCCAGGTAGATTATGTCTTATTCAATGGAATGTTAAGGGTGTATTGCTTAAAAAACATTTTAATGACATATCAAGTAATCATATTACATAATATATGAAGAGTTCAGAAGCTAAACTTTCCATTTATAGTTCACAGAAGTATATTTATATAACTTTAATAAACTTCATGATCAGATCCACTATAGTTTGATAGTTGTGGCTTGATTTGTGCTAACTAGATCACATTCCAAATGCATTATGGAAACTTATTTTTTGCATTTTTCTGAAAATTGAACTCTTAAACAACACACAGTAATAATAATGTTATATGAACTCAGTACCCAGAACCTTTACATTACAGAATATAATTAAAAGCATCCAACTTAAATCTGTTTAAAACTTAAATCTGTTTCTACAGAGCTTCAACAGAAACTGGAGCAGAGGCGTGCCAAAGAGTCATGACTCGCTGGGCTAAAATGATCAATATCTTTGGGCCCAACCAAGGCTCACCGTTTGCACCCGTGCATCTCCCCTACCCCCCTCTCCTTCTGGAAGACAGTGCCAATACAGCATTGTGTTAGAGTGGTGCCGGAGAGGACAGTCTAGCCAACCAGTTTTAATCTTCATTGTCTTCTTTCAGTTGTTTTGGACAAACTGGATGTGACGCCATTGACATGAGATACCTTTGTGTCTTGGCACTGATACACATACCTTTCTCTCTTTGTGACTCAGCTGGCTGAGCCACCTCTCTGTCTGGTGATGAAGAGAAACTTCTTATCACTTTTTTCATCAAAGTGAATGAAAGTCTGTCGATCAGCGTGTATATTTTGTTAAGAGATTTTAACAGTATTTCTGGTTTTATATTGTTATTTAATGCAGTCCATCAAGGAAAAATCATGTTATTTTGTTAAATAACGTCATTGTAATGCATACTGCAACTTTGCCCAGTGCTTCATGTGTACTGTGCGTCTCCTGTGAGCCTCCGTTACAAACACTCAGTGCATATGGACAGATGCTCACTTAGACTGCACAATTACTGCACAATTACTTTACCATACTGCATAAATCGCAATCTGGCATCAAGCAATGCTGACACACAGGCTGGCCTAACACTGAAAGGTGTTTGATATGGTGCAATAAACTTTTTTTATGAAGAAGAAATGTTGGGGTTTGAGTGCTCCTACTTTTAGCAGATCACTGAACACTATTTAGCACTTAACTATGCTAATTATAGTCTCCAAAGAGCTGGTGTTTTCTCAGACCCCTCTTTGGTTGTGATGGTTTGCTGCTTTTGCTCCCAACTCCACATTATGGTCGTAGTATTTTCAATTCAACTCTCCAACTTTCTAGAGTACACACATAAGTCGACAATTACTGTATAGATTTCTACTGTCCTTCGTGATTCAGAGACTCTTGGAATAAAACATGTCATCTTACTGACTTTATTGAATTAACAAGTGTGGCAAGTATTGTGTAAAATTAAGACTGTACAGTGTGACATTTTCTGTTCTTGGCAAAAGGTCATTAGACTGACATACATGGTATAGGAAGCTCAGAAGCAGTGCACATTTACATAACATTAGCAACATGGTCATTGTATGACTCTTACATTAGCGTTGTAAAAAAGAAAGGTAGCTGGATGCCATTCACAGAGTAATTTTGCATCGAAACCTGGGAGCATACGGGTGAAAACAAAAACCTCCAACACCTGCTTGAAGATCTGTTTGCAAACCAAGACGCCATTATTTTGATCTGGAAGGAACTTATGCTTGAAGGGCCTACATACTGTAACATCCTCACAGGATCAACATAGCTCTGTGAAAAACACTTCGTAAATGCCTTTATCTACTGATACTTCTGTGTGCACACCTTTCTGGTTTTGCTCAGGAAAAATTACACAGGGCTGTTCAGACAATCTTACAGATGCTAGATTTGCATGACACTCAATGCACATCTCTACTTGTGCTTTTGGAGAACTTCAGTTGTTACACGCATCAACTGACACACCCAACAAATTCAGTGAGACTTTACTGTGTGCCATAATGCCTACTCGTCTTTCCATTTTTGAAGTTTTTTAAATGCCATATTTTCTGACAATATCATGTGGCTCTTCTTTAACTTGCAGGCATGATTACTTCCAAGCAGTGTTGTTAAACAGGTTTTTGTTTTCCATATTAGAAACTACAGGGCCTGTACACTACAATATAACTGATATCACCCATAAAGCTCATTCACTGAACTATTAGGCCAAATGCCTGGTCGCTAACTTTTTCAAATTTACAGATCTACGTTGCATTGGTATAAGTAATACTGATTTTTAATACATTCAGTTTGATTGAATGCTATCCGAGTGTTAAATACAGATGGCTGGGCTACCCTGGTATGATCACTCTGACAATAAAACATGTTCTGAGCTGTAGAGCAGCTGGTTGAGTTATAGGCTTATGATTTGCAACATTCACCGTGTAATATATATATTAACTTGTATACATCCTACGAGAAAGTTGAGACCATTGAGACAGTGCTCCACAACAAAGTTACATTAACATGCTTTTCAGTTGCATTTAAAAGTAGTGCAAATTCCAATGAGATGTTAACATAACTTTAGTTGATCAACACATTTGTGAAACTGAAAATGCATTATTTGGCCTTTATGACAAACACAATAATTCTCACACACACACCTTTCACATACACACTGTACATACTTTCTTTCTCTCTCTCACTCACACACAAACCTAAGAATACAGTATTTTCTTTAAACCCCTACAGCATCTACCTTTGTAGCATTTGTTTTGCACAAGTAGGCCTCAGTGTCCATTCTATAGAGCTAAAAGGCACAGGAGATTACGCAGAATGAAAAAAAAATGAGTCAGACTATCACTGCACTGCTCGCTCATCACCCCACCCTAGCACCACTCCGGCCACAGGTGGAGCAGGTGAAAGTGTTGAAGATGGAGTGACTGGAGCCCCCATGCTGCCTGCTGCTGCTGCTGCTGCTGCATGAGGACTGCATGTGCAGGGAAGAGCTTGTGCTCCTGGACCCCTGGTGACCTGATGCTGAGGGTCTGGATAGGCTGATGGGTGCTGTGGAGCGGTACGCTGACGGTGGTGGTGGTGGTGGGGGAGGTGTACCTGGAGACTAGGTGAGGCTGGCGTTGGAGCTGCTGGTGCCGCTGTTTCTCTTCTGACCACTCTGTACAATGCTGGGCACCTGAAGGCCTGTGTGCACTGTGAAACTGCCATTCCACACCTACGAAGGGAGTGGTAAAACCAGGGAGACAGTAGATTACTGAAAGGTCTTTTGAAATGACATTTCAACTGACACTGACTGTTGATCGACAATTTACACGAGAAACCAACGACAATTACCCTTCCAGATATACAATAATGTCTCTCATGCCTCTAAACAAAGCAACCACCAGGGCAGGCGTGACGAAGGTTTAAGTGTACATTTGCACATCTCACCATGAAGGCAGGGATAACAGGCTGCTGGAACTTAGTCCTGAAGGTATGAACAAGCAGCTTGGTTCTGGCATTGTAAAAGGACAAGGTTCCTGGGAGAAAAAAGTCAATTGTTATTCATTCACTACATAAATTATTAGTAGATTGACTGGCTACGCTATAGCAGATTAAAGTGAAATATTCTTTAGACTTTGTTCTGAAATTTCTACAACTGAGATGGGGATGGATAACCTTGCATTAAATCTTTCAGTAAACAGTCAAATGACAAGAGGTAATATAGTACTAATAGTAAACACCAATGCAGTACCTAGGGGGCACTGTTGGTGTGTTTTAATGATTCTCTACTTAGATTTGACGATTCAACAACAACAATCTTGACATCTGCTTGTTTGATCTGAAGCAGCAGAAGTTGCAGGGTTGCAGTGTAGCATTTACAGCGTTTTTTTCCCCTTGTGCTCACCCTCCTCGTAGTTGCAGTAGACGCCGATGCGGTCGGGGATGGGGCACTCGAGCGAGCGGGCCTTGTTGTTGTGCTTGGCCGACAGGCTCTGCTGCAGCCAGTTGTTGAGGTGGATGCACCAGGAGGCGTTGCTCTTGCCCAGCTGGTCGAAGCGGCCCAAGGAGCGCAATGCCACCCCGGCCGCAAAGGCCTTGCTCTCCTTGTCGAAGCTCACCTCCCAATACTGCTGCCCAGCATCTATCATGCTGTCACCTGAGCGCACGGAACATACCTTTAGGATTTAGCCACAGTAAGAACCGACACCCCAAATTCTTCATTTAGCTTTGGTTATACTTATATGGGTCTGCCTTCCTTGGTTTGATTATGTTTGTGTATGTGCATGTTTGCATGTGTCTGTTTTGGACACTTGCAATAAACATGAGACGCGATGTTTTTATACGATGTGTTGTGGACCCTCATACAGTCTCAACAAAACGTACTGTGTATATGTATGTGTGTGTGTGACGTGTGTTTGTGCAATCTCCTGTTCTCCTTACCAAGCACTGTGTATGACTCAGCAGTGAATCGGTCTCTACCGACTCGAGCAGAAGGGGTCCTCTTTGGTGACATCATGGCCGTTCTACAGGGGTCATACAGTGAGAGGGGAAAGGTCAAACAAAGAAGAGCCGGGAGCTTGTCAGATTTGCAGAGAGGCTAAAATTGTGCTTCCTGGAAAGCCCACAATAAGGCAAGACACCGACAACAAAACACTAGTCTGATTTTCACAATAACACTGACGCGGAGGGGAATGTATGTCTGCCCTAGAAACCATTCTGATTAAAAGTGGTTGTTACAGTGAATGAACATGTGTGGGTTCAAATGTAAACATCACTACCCGCACAGAGTGAACGTGGATGAAACAGAGAGTGGGACCTTGCAGGGGAGTGCATGGGAGAGTTGGTTCGGTTCTTGTCCTTGCGCATGTCCTGGATCTTGCCTCCGGTGCTGTCCCACTCCACACTCAGGTCCTCCACACGCAGGTTCTGGTGAGAGGAGCCGGCATCCAATTTAAACGTGAAGGCTGCAGACAAACAAATAATAGCAACAGTTTCTCAGACTCGCAGTTTATTAAGACAACATCTAGTTTTCTTGCATTTATTTGAGGGAAGTTGAGTGCTGACATCATTTATTTATTATAAAATATATTTATTGTGAAATTATTAAATATATATAAATGTATTGTGAAATGAGTCTTGTTTACAGTGCTATCATTGCCGCCTTCACTGAAAGGGCACATCCAGTAAAAGACAATTGATTGGCCCTAAGCTTTCATGTTGTTTCCGTGTTTCTCCTTTTCCATGTCGCTTTTGAGTATCACCAGTTTCCATGCCAGCATTCCAAAGTCTCTACGCTCCACCAGCTCTGAGATCCACCTGACATCACGGCACTCCGAGGGAAAGAATGTGACAAGTAGGTATGTACGATCTGACTTAAGTGCTTTTCAGCCTGTTAAGTGAGAAGATAACAAGTTCCACTGCGTAAAACCTTGGTGGAACTCTTCCGAGCGCCTGTGATGACAGAACTATAAAAAGGTGTTTACCGTGTGTTTCCAGCGTGACCGGTTCTGAGAACTCCCCAGCTACTGCCTTGTTGCACGCCTTCACACGGAAGTTCATGTAGCGGGTGTCGAAACGGAGCCCTGGAGAAATAAAAAGGCAGTGGATGCAAAAACAAAAGGCTCGGAAGCTGGAGTAAGAGTTTAAGATGCACTGCGTCAGAGGTTTAATGGAAGCACCAAAATAGAAAGACTTCCCTGACCTATGTGATTCAGGGAAGGTTCAGGGCTACTAAGCAATCAAGAAAATTCCAAATTGCTATCATTTTAAATGTACAAGTTACAAGACACCAACATCACATATCTTTATAGGTTTTTGAAGTGATTGAGCCTGTATGAATAAAAGCAAATACAAATAAATATCAAATAGCTGATTTCAAATCTACAAACATTACCACTTTACACACAGTTCTTAGAGATGTCTGATGCAGCCATCAGTTTTAGGTAGAAGTGTGTGTGTGTGTGTGTATAATGTTTTAGTGACTCCTTGACTATGACAAAAAGAGTTTCTGGTGTGGTCCTACTAAAGGGCGTTCTCACCTGTGAGAGTATGTTCCGTCTCACGGATGCCCTCTACCACCATCCAGGGGTAGTCTTCCCGGGCACGTGGTGGCCCCTCATGGTTGGTGCGCCGGTGCTCCAAGACGTAGTGGTCGATTTTGGAGTCGGGTTCCGGTAAGGCCCACACCACCGTTATGGTGTTGTCACACACCTGGCACTCAGAGATCAAGATCTCTGGAGTTGCTGGCACTAAGGAAGGGAGAGAGAAAGAATGGAAAAAGGGAGGCAGAGAAAAAGAGGGGGAGAGAGAGAAAGTTCTTAAAGCTTTGGCAACACTGTATTTTAACATTCATGCTAATAAAGCAACTTTGAATTGAGAGAGAGAGAGAGAGAGAGAGAGAGAGAGAGTGAGAGTGTGAAACTGAAACAAGAGACACAAATGAAATTATCTGAATTGTATTTGAGTAAAATTAAGCATCTGAATTGTGTAGTGACACTCATCTCACCTGGGAGAAATTTGATTGCCTGAAGAATCTCTCTCTCTTGGGTAAAGTCAACCATCATGTGGTTCATGTTATCACTGACTTTAGCCTTCAGAGATAAACGAAAGGCTGGTGCCATAGTGACGCTGTAAACACATACAGTACACACACACATCAAAACTAGCATTAAAACTAGTTAAAAACAAGCTAAAACTAGCATTTCTCTGCTACACAACTAAACGGATGAAGAAGAAAAAGTAATAATTTAATCTCAAATAATCAATCTCATGACTAAATGTCTACCCATATCTCTACAATAGTAAAAAGGTGACATGCTGCATTAACTATTTGGATCAAGGAAAGACTGAGAGGCAGAGGCTAAATGTCTTAAAAATATGAAGGGTGAAAGAGAAAAGCTTTTTTATGGGTGAGGACTGAGATGATGATGATAAAAACACTGAAGGAGAATGAAAGTTTGAGCATCTACAAGGATTTTTCTTGCTTGTGAATCTTGGTCTGAGATTGAGAATAGGATTAGGGTGTTTCTAGATTATACAGTGGGAATGGACAGTGGTTACTGTACCTATCCTTAATGTCTTTGGCCGCCTGGAAGCACGCAGAGAGGGAGAAGAGAGGGAGTGAAGAAAAGAGAGAAGGAGTGGGGGAAGAGAAGAAGAGAGATCGGAAGCAAGAGGAGATTGAGTAGCATTATGATCAAAGGAAAGAATCACGCACAGTGTACAGACTAAAAAAAAATGTCCGTCCACCTTTGTGAAGACGCAGACCAAAAGAAAAAGAGCAACAGAGTGAATGAATTCAGCACAGCAGTGGGTTTCATTTTTCATTATCATTTTTTGGCTTATCCCAGACACTACAGAAGATAGTCTTCAACCTCAATAATGAATTCACTTATCAGAACTTTTTCTCAATGCCTCCAAGAAATTGCAATCCAACAGCTTCCTGTTTAGCACAACTACTTCCTCCTTGGTCAATGTGAATATGAGGGGCATTGTTGTGTTTAATCTGTCGTCTGGATTAACAGGAGTCTGCTGCGTAGGCTACCTGTGTGAAGCCATCTGTCTCTGGGGAGCAGATCGTCTGATTGGCTACCTCCAGCAGTTCCTCAGAGCTCTCCAGCGCTTTGGTGCAGGCACCCAACTGACTCTGCAAGAGAACCCCCCCCCCCCCACACACACACACACATACACACACACCAAAACAAACACACAAACAAACCAACAAAACATTTAATCGAGGCACATGTGCACGAAAACCAACATTTATATTGACAACAATCATTAAAGGCTTTCTGTCGATTATGGTTAATGTAGATCGACCATAACGCTGCCTTAATCACATTTGAATTAAGCACATGTGTGGCGTTTCTTGTATAAGGACACACTGGTGGTGCCACTGCTGTTGGGCGCCTGCCATCCAGTCTTCACTTACAGTAGACATACAGGCGTTAGTCTGGCACTGTACTGGGGTCAGGTGGCTGAGAGAGAGACTGGGCGGGCATGATGAAGAGGGATTATAATAACTGTCTGAGTAATCCCCAGAGAGATGATCATTAGCTCCAAGCTTAGCATAGCACCTCCTCACCTACTCTAGGCCTACATGGGAGCTGACATCCGCATACTCAACAGGCTTAGTAGAAGAAAAGCGTTCCTAATGTCATGTGGCCTTTGGAGGCACCTGCGCTTACTTTCTCTCATAAAATAACACACACACACACATGGAAGGAAGTACTGCTCATATAACCTTAGTCTGGAGTAGTGCACTGTGTACAAAAAGTAAATAGCCACAGCATATTATTTATTATTTATTGCTTGTTCCTGTACTGAAAGATAAAGCTGGGAAATTGAGTAGCATGGACAACTATATATTGTCCAGCATCCCCTCAAAAGTTATTGAACGGGTCCTTAAGACTTGAGGCATTTTTGCTCACATCAGATAATCAATTTGGATTCAAAAAGAAACAGCACTGATATGTGTATTTGCTCTTAAGGAAATGGCTATGAGCTATGTGAGTAAGAACTCTACTGTATTTTTGTGCTTTTTAGATGCCTCTAAGGCGTTTGATAGAGTCAACCATGAAAATTTATTTTTAAAGCTGTTGCAGGGTGTGGTCCCAAAAGCTATACTAAGGCTCCTGATGTACTGGTACAGTCATCAGACTATGAGGGTAAAATGGGATGGGGCCATCTCAACTCCCTTTTATGTGTCTAACGGTGTGCGTCAAGGTGGATTGTTATCTCCTGCATTATTTAATGTGTATATGGATGAGCTGTCAAGACAACTGTCTCTATGTGCTACAGGCTGCTTGGTTGGTAACTCCCTCATCAACCATCTTATGTATGCTGATGACTTGGTTGTTATCAGCCCATACAGTGCTGGCTTACAACAACTGCTTAAAGTGTGCACACAATATGGTTCTGAGTTTGATATTCATTTTAATGCGAAAAAGAGCAATGTAATGATAGTCAGAAGTAAATGTGATAAAAATATGCCTTTCCCTGTGTTTTATCTGAGTAATAGTCCACTTCTGGAGTGTAAAGAAGTCACATACTTAGGTCATATTCTCACAAATGATCTCAGTGATATTTACCGTCAATGGCGTTAAGTTATATGTACAGGCAAACATGTTACTACGCAAGTATGTGTTCTTTCAAGGTGAAATGTTCTTTATTTAAAGCCTTCTGTACACCTATGTATGCGGCTCATCTGTGGAGTACTTATAAGAAAAGTAGCCTACAAAAGCTGACAGTTGCTTATAATGACACTATGAGGCTGTTGTTGAGGTTACCTAGATGGTTCAGTGCCAGCTACCTATTTGCATTCTCCAATGTACCATCATGTGAGGCTGTGCTAAGAAATCGAATGTACAAATGTATGTGTCGGATGCATAATTCAACAAATGTGATAATTGAAAGTCTTTTGAAACCTTCAAAGAGTGCCATGAGGTATTTATCTAAACTAAGGAAACATTGGAGGACATGTCTTTATGTCTAAATGTTGTGATGTGATCTCTGTCTTGTTATGTCTTTTTTTATTTTATTTTATTTATTCTGTATGTACATACATTTCATGAGATATGGACCCTGATATTGGTGTCTGAAATAAAGAGTTGATGATGATATTATAATGCCCTATATTGTGAATGAGTTGATGATCTGAAGACAGCTATACACTCACACATGCAAGCATGCAAACATAAACATTTACAGATAAAATCCCTCAATGACAGATTCTACACACACGCACATGCACACACACACCTGTTGTGTTAACATACTAATCCACAAATACACCTATTGTACATAAAAATATTCACACACACACACACACTCACAGACCTGTAGTTCGTACGTGCGGCTGGCTCGCTCCTGTTTGATTCGTGTGAGCATCCCTTCCTTCAGCTCGTCCAGCACAGAGTGTAGGGAGCTGAACTCCGACTCCAAGTCTTCCTGCACACGCGTGGAGTTGGCCTGCATTCGCCATGATGACAGCGTTAGGATGAGAAAACACCCCAGTCTTGCTCAGCAGCACCCCTTTCTTGACTGGCCCTCAGCCCATTTTTATTGTAATATCATCAGATATTTCACTGCAGCTGGCACTCAGAAAAACTGCACCACCTAAGCAGGCAAAGCTTCTGTTCTGTCGACCATGACCTTCTGTTACAGTAATACAGGCTGCTAAGAATAGGGCAATAACAGGATTGGGTGGGTGCAATCAAAATGAAAGGCTGATGCTTTATGAAATGAATAATATTTGGTCAGTATGCTGTGGATTGTCCATACAACACCTGGCTATGGGAAAGCTTTAATGTGGGCAAACTTTATAAAAGAGAGAGTCCAAAATGATCTGAATGATTTTTGTGATTTTAGGAGAGGAACGGTATATCTGTGTGGGGCCCATGTTTGTCCATAGTCCCATACCCATAGCAGCTGTCCTACAGGATGAGAGGAGGTTCTGTGAATGTGTTCCTACCTCTAAATTCTGTAGGCTTTGCTTCAGGCAGCAGGCAAAGTTCTGGATCTCCTCATTCTTCAGAGCTAAGGTTGTGATGATCCTCCGAAGAGACTCCTGTTGAGATGATTGCCAAATCATATGGACTCACCCTACCTGCCCTTCAGATGAACTCAACACAGAGAATAATCTGATTTCATATAACAGAGGACAGACTATTCATAATCATTAACGTCTTACTGAACATGAGTGCCATATTACTTTAAGAAAGTCTTAGAATGGACAAGAGAGACCCAAGTATCAGAGAAAAAAATGCCTCAGAGGTAAGGTGAGGTGGTCTGATTTATCATATCATAAAGCAATACATTACACCGAACAACCAAAAAAGCACTGAGAACATTCATTAAATTATTCAGTATTATCAATGGTGTCAGTGAAGCTATGTCTATCTCAGATCTTGTATAGGCTGGACATGGAAGGTGTATAGAAAGGACTCTTTGACCGGGACTGGCATATCACAAAAGCCTATAAAGATGGATTTAATGACAGTAGTAACGAGTGTTCCTGGCTGTGAAAAGCCTGGTAATGCGCCACCTGATCGATAAACAAACGGCCATCTGACTAAACATGAACAGTTACAAATTCAGTTCACCACCTTACATCCGCTCCACGCCCGTCTAATCGGTTCAGCAAGTGAAGTGAATGTAATGCTCCTTGAGACGGAAAAGGCTTTACGCCATTGCCTCGCACAACAGATGTGCAAGTCAAATCATTCACAAAACGAGCCTTGATCATTTCACATCTGGTCCAAGCTGTCTGCACACTACTAAGCCTTTGCAATGAATGAATCATGGCACAAATTTAGAAACTGAATCGATGTTTTGTCCGTGTCCTGTCACGGCCAGGCGCGGCCACCAGCAACAAACACAACCCCAAACCGCGCTGTCTTTCAACACTAGCTAGAGTGTTGTAGATTTTGGAAAACCGTAATCACGTATCTCGCTTCTTGTAGAACCTGTCTTTCAACTGCTGTACGCAAAATGATATTATGCCCACGACTGAAGGCGAAACGCTGTTCAGAATAAGTAATTAAGTATTTGCTCATATCTTCGCGTTTTCGTCTTTGTAATCAACGAAACGACAAAGGACACAATAGTGCAGTCTAAAACCATCATACCTTGTGTTCTCCCATGGTGGACGATTAAGGTGCCAATGGTAACGTTAAAGGAGTCCAAAGGGAGTTCTTTGCGACTCTTCAGCGACAAATATATCCCCAACCTTTCGCTGTTCTGGTACTGATGCTGCCCGGGTGCAGTGCATCCTCATCCGAAGTCCAGGGCCATGGCATTAAGTGCGCAAGTGCAAAGATAGGAATGTTGGGTAACGTAGTTAATTTGACGTCTGCGTATATTTTTTCCATCTCTGACCTTAAATTTGATATCCAACTTTACAGACTGCTCCTTCCACTGAACGGTAATATAATAAATAAAGGCAAAATTGAACTTTTTTGCAACATTTTATTTTCATTGTGTTGTGCCAGAGCTAAATGAATTATTAGATCTCATTTGCAGATATTTGATCAATTTATTAAACTCTCTACAAGATGCTATACATAAAGTCTCCTACCAGCAGCTGCCCCAGAAAGCCTTCAAGCCCAAGTTTGGCCCAGATTTGTGCTAGGGCTGGGCCACGCCTAAACCAAATGATTCCCAGTGAGGACAGCCATCTGGGAATGATGAATGACGTAGCCTTCTCAGGGAAAGAAGGCTGATAATGACTCAACATCCTATACTAAACTAAACTTAGCTGAAAGGCATTTTTGTTGGGTGGTACAAAAAGATGAGATGGGGGGAGTGCTTTTTACTTCATAATAAAAGTGCATGATTTGTAATTATAAACATATCTGGGTTTGTCATAAATAATCAAAGAAGCAGCATGTTTTCCCAGACAAACGGTGTGCAGGCTAGATAACACAGAAATCCCAGTGTCTCTATTGCAGTATGTGCAAAACTCAAACAAGAAAAGCAACAAAAAGAAATCAACCTTTCCTGAGATCTTAATCACCATCTCAGCAGGGAAAAGTGTAAGGGGCTGAAGGTGGGGAGGTGGAGGGTGGGGCTGGGTCAAGAGTAGGAATGAAATGCATGAAATACAACAAGTGGGCTGTTAGCTCTAAGGGCCGATTCATAGTGAATGCAAGTACGCAAACATCTCTCACATGCGTACTTAATGTTGCTCACGCACATATTCACAGCACCAGCTGTTCCACTCACTCCCATGTTATCACAGGAGACACCTTATTGATCACGGTGTCCGTGCAATGAATTTGTGTTTGCGTAGGCTTGCGTTGATTATGAATCAGCCCAAATGTTGCTTTGTCTGTGACTGCGACCGTTCTGGACGTAAGTCTGACATAAGGCTTAGAAGCGGTAGCTGTAGGGGTCAGTAAAGCGGAAGGCCTTGGCTTCGTTCACTGTGCAGAGAATGTCTTGCATGCGCCGGGCGCGGCGCTCTTCCAGCATCAGCCTACGGGAGCGCTCTCGAGTTGCCTGTTGCTCTGCCCTCTTCTCTGCACGCTTACGCTTCAGCCACCTGATCCACATGCACACACACACACACGACAGTCAGAATAAACCATAACATACACCTACAGATCAAGGACAATGACAATGACAATAACACTTCATAGCATGACTTTTCTTTGGTATGACAAACTTGAAATGGAATGCTGACTTCAAAAGGTTGACATTGGCTTAGCATTATTAAACATAGTTTGACACTTAATATGCCCTAATTTTTATTAAAACAAAATCTCTTCATTTATAGACCTCATAAATGGCCATTGTGTTTACATCTCAATGCTTTCTGGGTAAAATGTGACAACAGAGTACACTTTAAATCAGGAGGACATTGTGGAAGCCAGTTCTCGAAATTTAACAGGAAGAGGATCAGAGAAATGAGGAAATATTTATATTTATAAAACCATGGGGTGCAAACATGTACAGATTATTCTCGTTATAAATACGGACTTGCGTTATCTTATACGTTGTGCATGAGCCTCAATCTCCTCCCAAGGTCGTCCCATATTTTACCCAATAAGGTCCATGGTAACTTCTAAAGGTGCCAATCATGACATGGTAAATGTGAAAACAAAACCACAAACAAAAACCAAAAACAAAAATGCGAGACCAATCTCCTAACAGAGGTAGAACATCTTCACTAAATCTTCTTTGAAGGCCATAAAAAAGGAATATCAAATCAAAATAACAAAAGTGAGTGGCAGCGTACAACTTTCAACAAAGTAAGTTCAGCACCAAGAACCAAGTACACGGACTATGAACATAGAATTTGTTGCATATTTCTCTTATTAATGTATAGACATGTTACGAATACTACATTACATTTTAAAGTGCTCACATGCAGCCTATGCGCTGTGCATCCGGCTACTTTATCAATGTGATAATTTATTTTACCATTGGAGGTCACTAAAACACATCTAGAACAGAGTCCTATAGGGTGCTAGTCAAGAAAACTTTGCGGGAGCGTTACGCAAGATTACACATGTAGTCAAAAGGTTGCGGAAACCTGGGAACCTTTTTGTGCATGGAAAATGTTTGTAAATCCCAACTTTTGCGAGAAATGTTGCGACCGCAAATTTTACCCTGCTTCACGCAACTTTTTCTTGCGTAAAGGGCTTTATAAATGAGGCCCCTGGAAAGCCTCCCTTTTATCAGAGATTTTTCTAATCATAGAAGAAAAAAATAAGTCTCTGCCTAATATTGAAGGGGCCACAAAAGAATGTCGAATGAATTATTTTATTACTTTGTTTACCTTTGCTTATAATTAAAACAAAAGGTACTTCAAACACCCAAGTAGGCCTAATTCCTTAACTCCTCTGTTCATTAGTGTGTGTGTGTTTGTGGAATTCCTGTTACTATCCCTGTGTACATAGTGTACTCACTGTTTGAAGGCCTTGTCGCACTCCTCGCGGTCGTGGAGGTAGTAGCAGCTCTCCAGCTCCATCCTCTTCATCTCCTCCAGCTGCCGGTCTCGGGACTGCTGCTCGTGTTTGCGCTGAAGCCAGAGCTTAAAGGCCTCCTGTGGGTCGCACTGGTCCCGCTGGGGGAACCAGACAAAACATGAAAGTTAGCCAAACCTCTAATTCAGACACTTAAATGTTATACCATTTCCCTTTTCAGAAATTCTGACCAACATAATTACTTTTATGCACAACTTCTGTCACATTCCTCTTTTTAAACTTCACAACATGAAATGGCTAAACTTTTTAATCCAGAACTTTTAATTAGTCCATGCTTATCGGTCTCTCCAGAGCACTAATAAGTTAGAAGATTGTTTTCCATGATCCATGATCAGGGTTTAATCCTTAAATTTACTGTTAGGTGTTTTTTGCAATCAAGCAAATACAATCCTAGTTTAAAAACTCATGAGATTTCACAAGCCTGTGAGCAGTCATGACTTAATTTCGCCCTCTGGTGGTCATACTTTGAAGTTCATTTTCTCCATTTCCTGGGCCCTGTGGAGCCGCCGCTCATCCTGCATCTGCTCCCTCTTCCTCACCAGCCAAGCCTGGAAGGCCAACTCATTCTCCTGCTTCTTCTGCTCCTCTTCCTCATGCTTTCGCTGCTCCTCCTGTGTGTGTGTGTGTGTGTTTGTGTGTGTGTAGAATGGAAAGACAAAGATATTAGGAGACACTAACCCACCACCTGTCTACTTAACTTCCCCAGCCTCTACCACAGATGGAAGTTAAGGAAGTAACTAACTATTGTCCATACAAAACATGCCGATAACAGGACATTTGCACACAAAAAATGACACAATTATTACTAAAATATAAATATATTTTATATAATAGCCTAATAAGGTCTGTAATAATTGTATTGCAGTAAATTCCTCCATTTAATATCTTGTTGCCACCGTTATTATTTGCATTCTCATGTAATATTTTCTATTATCTTATAAAGTAATACAATTATATGGCTCCTACCTCTTTAGCGAGCCTCTCTCTCTTTTGCTGCAGCCTAAGCAGGTGTTCTTTCTGCTGCGGTGTGAGGGTGAAGGTGGCATGTACCGGGGTACTGCTGGCCGACTGCACTCGCCGCTTGGTGCCCTCTTTGCTGACACGTCTCAGTGTGTGACTGGCAGAGCTGGGCCGGTGTCTCGGTTTAGAAGGTGGTTTGGGCGTGTGTTGATGATCCGCTCCGAGTGAGGATGGCGAGAGGCCTGAGTTAGGCCTGGGGGAGGAGGTAGGGCTCTTACCGTTTGAGACGCTAGTGACTGAGTTGGTTTTCCTAGGAGAGGTTTGCGTGGGGAGGTTAATATTGTCACTGGCGTTACTGACACTGGGGAGATTTAGAGGGGGCAGCAAGCCCTGGCTCTCCACCTCCTTGAGGCTAACCAGGTCAAACTTGCCGTCCTTCTCCACCAGCACCCGTCCGTCTCTGTTGGCCTCCTGCTGAGCCCCATTCCTGTGCAGGTGTGAGGCCTCATGCTGTGGTGAGATCTTCAGCTGCAGCATCCGCCCCGACATCTCCCCCTCCAGGTCACTAGCTGTAGCCGCTGCAATGGTGCTCTCCTCCGGCTCTGCTTCTGTGCCCTGAGAGGGGCCCTCTGAGCAGTAATCAGCTGCCGGCACCACCAAGTCCACCAACTTGTCCTTAAAATGGAGACGGCGGCGGCGGGTCAGATCAGGCGCTTCCTGATCCTGCAGCTCACGGTTGGCCTGCTGGATCTTCTCAAGAATGTACTTCTTCTCCTCGTCCATGTCGGCGTCCGGAAGAGGAGGAGGAGGCGGCCGACCGGGCTCCTCTGTGTCTGGTTCGGGGAGTCCATCTAAAGGCTCCAGTGGCGTGGGCCACCTCTCCTCCTCCTCCTGGGCAGCATTTGCTGCCTTGTCAGCAGTCAACATCCCCATTTTGTGCTTCCTATGCCGCCCCTCATTCTCGTCATCTAACTCCTTGTCAATTTCTGCTTCAAAGTCCTCATATTCGCCATCCTGTGTACACACACGAAAGCATGGGGAAAAAACGCAACCTCTTTGATTCATTGTAACTTTACAGGAGAGAGCAAGGCTAGTTTAGCTGTTAGCTGAGAAAGACAGATTAGAGATAGATGCCTCTTAATATGCCCATGCTGGCACAGTGAAAGTGTCACGATATGTGTCAGACTCAGTAGGATCAGTTTCACAGACAGACTCTGACACACATCTCACCTGGTAACTCAACACTACTCATTAAGAAAACCCAGCTGGGCACATAAGCCCATCTCTCTGTCTCTCTCTCCCTCGCTCTCTCTCTCACACAAACATACACACATAAACACACAAAAAGCTCAAAGTTTCTCTGTGGGAAAATCACACACCTGTTCCTCACTCTTGCCATCCTCACTGATCAGCCAGTCTAAGTCCTTTTCAAAGTCGTCTTCATAGTCCTCATGGCCTTTATTGCTCATTTTCTGGTCTTTGCCTTCTGCCAAACAAGAGAAGCTCAATGAGAATATCCAATGGCTATACAATATCACAGTCAGCTACTGAGCCAAAGATAACCTTTCTCTTAAAGATACATTTAATAAGACAACAATAAGCTACTTTTAAGAAAGCTTTAAGATCAATAGGGTCCATGCAGGGCAGTCAGCCCATTGCTGTCCCATCACTTTGTAAACATAGTTACCTAGTAGTTAGTGATAAAAATGTGCCCTTTTGCGGGAATTCAGATAGGGGATACATTAGTAAATTGTGTGATAAATGGCCTAGCGTACATTTAGGGCCAATATGTCAGTTGGTCCGGGCATTTGGGATCTTGGAAAATGTAACGTTAAACAGTTTTACACAATTTAACAGTCAGTTTCACAAAATGTATCCCAGCGGGGTCAAATGAAATGTATGCTTGCCATAAAAACTAAGCGGTAAAGCTGAAAGTGTAGGTACATTGCACATGCATATTGAATGTTTAGCATATTAATGACTTGACTAGATCTAGATTTGGCTAAACTCTGATAGCCATAAACACGAGTTTAAACAACGGTTTAGTCATATAAGAGACTTTGTGACCTATCATAGCGCATACGTAAAACCCTTTAAGTAGGTTATAGCTTGTTTGCTAAAGCGTTATTTAACTGACTGGCAACCAATTCGTCTCACCAAAAGGTATGCATGTATGTCTTCTTTCCTGATGGATCCTCACTTTTCCTTAATGACAGACAATATGCGAGCTGTTTTTTTTTTTTCAGATAAAGGAAATTCTATTGCTCCCACCTGTTCATTCTACACAAGAGGTAATCCTCTCCGATCACTTCGCCAACTGGCTTGCTATAAACGGGTTGTCATAGAGACGTACAACACGCTTTGTCGTAGACACTCACGCATGCGCGCGTGGAAGAACTACAGAAGAAACCAAAGAATTTTCAATGAGGGAGATTCAGAGAAAGAATTCGCTTTACGCATCCAACCCTTGTATAAAAAGGCCAACAAATAAAGGCAGTTTATTGTGCATTCGGAGATGGTAGAAAGGCGCGGCAATAGATTTGCTACTCCTCTTTCTTGCACAACGATGGGGATGGATTCCTCATGTAGTGCAGCAAGGAAGTTCCTCCCATTTTCAGTGGTAGAACCTCATTTTGAAAATAAAAAATAGACCAAAAATAACTATTTGCTGGCCCCAGTCGACATAACCTTAAATTTATATGTTTTTTTTCCCTTAACACAATTTTTCATGTCAATAGTTTGGTAGGTGTTTTGCTCTCTAGATAAATAACAACAAGGATAGTTCAAGAAGTATGGACACAATAGGCCTACATGATGGGAATTCAGACAATAGCCAATATTGGTATATGCAATTATCAACATTAGGTAGAAGTAATAAATAATACAATAATTTGGTAGCCTAAAAACTGTCAGGTGCAATGGAAACATAATAATGCATGTGTAGTGCAAATTGAGGATAGCCAGAGCAAATACCAAAATGAAGGTATTGTTATGATTATGATATTTATTTTTCTCTGTGTTATTTTACCCACCAACAAGGTCTTAATGTTTCTTTCTATGTAGGGAGTTTTTCCTTGCCCCTGTTACTCTTGCTTCTTGCTAATGTGTGGGATTGTGCTAATGGCATACTGTTGCCTTTTGTTAGAGAAAAATGGTGAAATAACACTAATCATGCAACAAGATAAGGCCATGTGTGTGCGAGAGCAAAGACTGGACCATCTGTGCCCTGTGAAAATGTTGAGAAAAAAAGACATTTGGTCAGGAGATGCTTTACGCATCCTCCTGTCCCATGGAAACTTTCACTTTTCTCCATGTGTCATGGGTGTCAACCGTAAGACGTAGGCCTATTAGCTAGAACAAATGCCTGTATAGTTAGAACTTGCGCATTTTCTCCAGCATACTGTAGTCTCTGATTGCCACATGCTGTAAGAATCTAAGCTTACCATTAAACCATTCAAATTCTATTTTCGGTCTCATAGTGGATCCTAAACGAACACGCATTCACTTTACAGACAATAATGTCAATACATTTCTTTCACCCTAAAAAAGTAAGTGACAATAAATATCCTTGATTAGAGAATGGCTATAACAACCAAACGTAATTCAACTGCATTGCTGATAAAAATGCAAATATAGTAGCCTAAATTAAAGACAAAAATACATATCAGGTATGCCCGAGCGAGTGACTTGCACACTCAAAGTGTACTTGCATGTAGGCGGAGCTTGCTGTCAAGCCTCCCGGGGTGCAGTGATATCAGCTAGTGTTTGCTGGGATGCTGAGGCTAGAAGAGGTCTGCATGAAAACACCATCTCCCATAATTCTTCACCACGGTCTACGTCTTGAAAGTCGGAAGTTATACTACATGCGCAAGAAATAGCGACGTGCAGTTTCTCACATCTTTCCATATCATTACATTTCTTCCAGAGGCTGTGGAAGGCTGTGTTTACGTTTTAAAGTTCTGCAGACTATTTTACTTGCCTGGAAATGTCATTCAAAGCTTTAAATAGACTACAAGCGGCTACGAAGTCTACAGAGAGGCTTTACTTCACGTTCAAAGGTACTATTCCCCACAAAAGAGCTGGGTTACAGTCATCTTTGACTGACTCGTATTTCAGTTTTTGCAGACTTTCATCTCCCAAGAAATGGTTTCCCAGGTGTGTGTCAAACAGGCTGATGTCGTACGGTGTAAATGTCACGTCTGGTCGATATCGAAAAGGAGTCTTTCTGGTGACTAGTGCAGCAGCAGCCGTGGCGGGCATAGCGGTAGGTGTGTGTCACTTTCAGAGGGCAGAGATGGCATCGAGGATTGTACAGATAGATAAAGATGAAGGAGATATTTTAGAAAGGTGTAAATCATTCATGTCCGTCCCAATCACGGACGTCAGCGTGTTACAGCAGAGAAAAAACGAAATGAGCACTAAAATGGAAATGCTCATTATGGAAACACAAGCGGCTTTCTGCAAAGCTCTGGAGGAGGTGGACGGCGCTTCATTCAAAGTGGATAAATGGCTGCGTAAAGAAGGCAAGTTCTAATCCTAATGTTATTCTTATTTTGTTGACTGACCCATGGCCTAGTGAACCTGAATATTTCCAGGGAAGGGCAGTAACTTCATCAACTTGTCACTGACGTAAAGCTCATGGTCCAAAGTTCTGTTTTAGTTATTGAAGTAATTGTTGATATTCAAAATGTTTCACAAAAACATGCAATTTATGGTCTACAAAAGTATCAGTAAATTGTCAAATTATCTTATGTATCTTTAATAATGACTGTCTCTCGTTGCCAGGTGGAGGAGGCATCAGTTGTGTATTGCAGGATAGTAAAGTATTTGAGAAGGCTGGTGTAAATGTGTCTGTGGTGTATGGTAACCTTCCTGAAGAGGCTGCCAAGCAGATGCGTAGCCGCGGGAAAGTGCTGAAGGGAAAAGACGGTGAGTCTTATCTGGTAGAGCTGAAGAGGGCGGACTGTGTCTGTGTGCAGACATCCCTTACTTGCCTGTGGACTAACTGTCATTTTGTTATCATCTTGTCACAGGAAAGCTGCCGTTTTGTGCAATGGGTGTGAGCTCTGTCATTCATCCAAAAAACCCTCACATTCCCACAGTGCACTTCAACTACAGATACTTTGAGATTGAGGAGGAGGATGGTACATTTTTGAGGCTTTGAAGTTTTTGTTCCCTGGTTTTGATACAAAGAGGAAGTATTGTGGCTTCATGGTTCCCTTCTCTCTGACTTGTCTGTTTGACAGGCACAAAACAGTGGTGGTTCGGTGGAGGCACTGATCTGACCCCAACATACCTTAACCAGGATGATGCAGTTCACTTCCACAAAACTCTCAAGGAGGCCTGTGACAAACATCACCCAAACTATTACCCTGACTTCAAAAAGTGGTATGAGACTTTTAATGTACATGGTAGGAAGACAAACTCTCTATTCATAGACCACTTTATTATTAGTGGAACTGGATTAGGCAACCCCTTTTCATGCTCATTCATTCCAGTCACAGATCTTTATGAATCGTCTCAGTTCATCAACCGTCTCTGAATCTGATTAAAAATTCTTACATTTATACTCTATATGACTAATCAATTTGCTGTTTGTCTGTGTTTACTTACTTCTGGAAAATGATTTAAGTCAATATATGTTTAATGATCTTCCACAAATGGGAAGATTTGTATGTTTTTAGTGTGAACGAATGCAATGAATAGAGATAAATAGTGTGGCTCATGCCGTGGTGTTAAATTATTAATAATATTAAGTTGCAGTGCCATTGCCATTTTGGTTATCTTGTTTTGTATTATGTCAATTGTGTTGTTGTTGTCTTGTAGCCATCTCTGAGGCCAACTATGCTGCTCTCTGTTGTACCGCAGGTGTGACCGCTACTTTTTTATTTCCCATCGGAATGAACGTCGAGGGATCGGGGGGATCTTTTTCGATGATCTGGATTCTCCAAACCAGGAAGATGTGTTCGCCTTTGTGAAGAGCTGTGCCCGGTCTGTCGTGCCATGTTACCTGCCTATTGTATGCAAACATGTCAACGACTCCTTCAGTCTTGAGGAAAAGGACTGGCAACAACTCAGGCGCGGCAGGTTTGTCGGCTGGCTGTCATGGCTATCAGGCTGTCTCCAGTTACCTCTTTATGTGATTATGGTTATAATTTTACTATGATTTACTTGATGTTATACGGTACTAATCACACATTTATATACTGGTATATTATGTACACAATATAGCATATATATTGTATACATAATATTTATTAGTATATACTGTAATACCACAATGCAGAATAAATATTTCTCCTTATTTCTCCCTGTTATGTTATGGTTTAGATATGTGGAGTTCAACCTGGTGTATGACAGAGGGACAAAGTTTGGACTGGCGACCCCAGGCTCTAGAATTGAGAGTATTCTCATGTCGTTACCTCTTACAGCCAGGTATAGCATTCTGATTTGATCACTCTACAAGGGAAATACCCAACAATCTATTAAACCTCTCCAAGAGACCTGTGACACACATGAACAGTGTGTCAAGAGACCTGTGACACACTGAAACTGGATTGAGCGACAACTTTTTCATGCCATCATAGATTGTTACGAATGGAATTGCAATTGAATGGAATTTGAGGGACAAAGTTCAGATCAGCTACCCTATAGGCAATGAAATGTAGTATTCTCATGTTGTTCATTTTCATAGCCACACAGTATTCTAGTTTGATACCACTACAAGGAAAGTGGATGCTAAATATGGATAGATTTACAATGTGTGCATTTACAAATGTTAGTACTTTACAATTGTTACTACAATTTCTGCTATATTTGTTAACAAATTGTTGATTTGTTATTACAATTAGTAACCTAGATGACTAGACGTCTATAACCATAAGCCACGTTTATGGCCACGTTTTAACTTTGTATTAGTTTACTGCTTTGCTGCTCATTAATCAGTACACCTACATTTAGAAACTAGGGGCAAATATATGGTATTACTTATTTGGGGATATATACTCATTCAAGCAGATAATTTTAGGTCTTTGCAACAACCTAGTTTTTTAGTAGGGTTACTATTAACCTTGATATTTTTAAACTGCAGATACTACAATCCTACTCTGGTGTCATGTCACTCCTCACGGTTTCCTTTTCCTTTGGCCTAATTGCTGGCTTTTCCTGTCAGGTGGGAGTACATGCACGAGCCAGCCAAGGGCACAAAGGAGGCAGAGATGTTGGAGATCCTTCGCCAGCCCAAGGACTGGGTCTGAAACCTTGTAACCCAAAGAGGCCTCTTCATCTGAGAGGGAGGGAGGGAGGGAGGGAGAGAGAGGGAGGAAACTTGCACATCCTCTTTTACTTGATTTTTACTTCTTTCTTCAATGAACCTTGCATTACTCATGCTGCTTAGTCACATTTGCAAAGGGAGAACACTTGGCTGAGACAGGATGCACTGATATTTTTTTTTTGCGCTTTTGGACTCTTGCGGTTGATACACGTTGCTGCCTGAGGATCATGCAGCCCTACCCTCTAGCAGCTGTTATTTTCCTTCCTAAAGCTTTCCTGGGAACTCTTCCTGTTAAACTCTGCCTAGGCCCTATTATGAATTGTAACTGTGCTTAGGGTTTCTGTTACTGTGCCAACACAGTGTTTTAATTGTTGATTTGGGAGATTTATTACAATCATATTAATATGACACAAGTGTGGATCCTATTCACTGGGTTTGTTTTTAAATAGCAGCTGGAAAATTTGTTTGCAAGTGTTTTTTTTTTTTTTTTTACAAATGTGTCATTGTAAAAGAAATAACTATTTTCATAAATTGTTTGTCATTGAGGTATGAGTCTCTTTTAAATAAAAATTCTCCTGGAAACCCATGTCAAGACACACATTCTTGAATCACCAACTTATTATAAGAGTGTGATTTCCTTGTAAGTGTGACATTTGGAATGAGTCTTCTAGGCCATCAAAAAGGGCATTCCAAGGCCAGATTAACCTAGTTAGAGGATGTTAAAAACCTTAACAAACCACTCATGTAGTGAACAATTTTAGTAAAAGTAATTGCGAAACTATAATTTTGGAAAACTTTTATTACAAACACAACTCAAGCTTTTTTAATCTCCAAAAAGAATGTCAAACACTTATTCACATATGTATATTATTGCTCAAATAAGTAATTGAAAAAATAATTATATATAGATATATATAAGGGTTATATCATATTATACATCCATAATGGCTAGTCCACCTGAAAAGCAGGTTACTTGCACCATAACAGCTCATTGTTCAAACTACAACTTTAAAATGACACCTTTGACAGAAGCCTACTCTGAAACAGATGTGGGCCAGAGCCATTTGTGCCAGACTTTATCAGCAATCCAGGCCTGTGTTCTCAACATGTACTCGCTCACTAACAAATAACTTGTGGGTATTCCCTATATTGCATAATGTACTGCATACATAGTGAATGAGCAGATGTCATGAATGCAGGCAGTGTGGTCTCCCTCTGACTGTGTAGCAAGGATACAGCCTTGTGTTCAGTGGTACAGTTACTCAAGTTCATAAAATATGGCTATGTTTTCAGTTCCACGTGCACACACACACGTGAAGATCAGGTTTCACAACAACTCTGTTCTGTCTATTAAAACATACACTTGTATCCTATCCAGAATGCATACCTAACAAGTGTCACAGTGTCATCCTAAGTCTTGCATGGAATCTCTGCAGCATATCAATATGTATGTACCTAGATCACCAAGTACATGTTTTAAACAACAGCTTGGATTGGCAGTTCTAGATTGTTTTAGACCGTTTTAGACAGCTGACAGTTGCAAATCAGAGAAAAGTGCACCACAAGAAAATGCTCTATTTGAAAGGTAGAGCAGTTTGTCTGAGTTGGTGTAGATTTGGCTTCTTTAGAGTACTCTGACTTAGTGCTTATTATTGTGTTATTGCATACATCTGAGAATATATCTATGGTTCTTGATAACTAGGTAGGCGATTTCATTCATGAGGTTTTTAGCTGAACTTAAGGAGACTCAGTCCATCAGTCAGAAAGGACTACCTGTCCTATATAAAGAGCCCTACAAGCTCTTAAAAAGTGCTCTCACACATAAGCTATCAATCACATAGCATTAGACCACATATAGTATCATTACATGTTGTACAACCACATACATACTGTACACACACACACACATACACACATCATCCTTTATAATGGAATCTCAACTGCCTTTAAAATCATGTTTTTGATTATTTCCATATAAAATAAAGACATACATTTCTTAGATATCCAAGCGCCTTGGATTTCTTCCTTTTTTCTACCAATTAACGTTTGCAATCTCTACACCAATGAGCACTACATATTTTCTTCATTTCCTGAGCACTTTGGATTCTTCTCATCTCAAAGACTTGACCTATGGGTCAAGGTTCTGTTGCAAATGACACTGATGGATAGTAATTCGATAAACAAACAAGGTTACAAGAAAGGCGACTGCAATGTCTGAGAAACATACAACTCTCATGATGAGGAAATAATACTGGTATACTGTTACAAGCACAAGGACATGTCTCCAGTGTAACGCAGGCAGAATATTTCAACCCTCTGCCATGAGAACAAGATGCTTCCAAAATGGACATCACTGTAACAACTCTTCAAAGTAGATTCTCCTTCCTGTGTAAAGGGCCACATCAGTTTATATTATCAGAGCTACAGACTTGCATGGAAAGAGCTCTTACTTGTTTCAAAAAGCTCTTGCAGAAGCAGTGCAAAGTAGAAATCATTGTCTCTATTTCTAGATTTAGTTGCACAATCCACTCCTACTAATCAGTACTGTACAATAAGTTTCAGACAGATAGTAAATGAATAATCAAACTTTAGTATGTTAGACCACCAAGGTGTCTAAAATCGAGGTCAATTCCTATGATGCTTTTTCATACTTTTTCCTGTACACACAAGCCCACAAACACACATACACATGGTAAAAAGTGACTTCTAAATCAGTGTGGTCACTCATATTATAGGTTAGGTTCACAGATACTAAAAAGGCACACTCTGGGCGTGCAGTGCCATTTGGGTTTGTTAGTGCTCCCTCAGGCATGCCTCGTCTTTAAAATAGGAATTCAGTCGAAAATAATTTTGTCACTACATTTTCCTGACAATTTCCTCCGCTACTTTGGGTCTGATGAGGCTAAAATCAGTTTGTGAGAACTCTTGGTTGGAGACATGTCGTCTTGGGTGGGAGCAATATCTGGTCCCAACTAGGGATGTAAATGATTAACCTTTAACCGTTTTTTAAACTGTTAAAGGTTTAAAAAACATAACCGGTTAAAATTGTATCGGTTTGTTTATTTACAGAAAAATAGAATACTCTAGAAGTGCCATCCCATTTTCAGAGTGGCAGACTGAATTTACAAAAGCACCCAGAGTATACTTCAGAGATCAATTGAACTAGCTACATTAGATGCGGCAGAGCAGTGAATATTAAAAAAAAAAAAAAAAAAAAAATTAGGCCCGTGTTAAAATTGTATTTTGCCGGGTGTAAAATTGTTTTTCCACGCTGCCGTAACTAGGGTAACAAATAAACAGGTTAACCGTTTTTTAACCAGTTAATGAGGCGTGATAACCGGTTAAAGATATTTTCTTTCTTTTACATCCCTAGTCCCAACAAGACTGCTGATACACCACCCAAGGTCTCAATCACTACCCCATGTTTTTCTTTGAGCTCCACCTTTAAAGGATGCCATTTAAATTTCATACTCAGCTAACCATGTAATGGTTTCCCACCCCCACATCTGCACTAAAACTCCCCTATGCATTTATCCAGATGTGAGAGATTTGGTGGGAGTGGTTATGCATGTGAAGAGACATGATGAGTTCTAATGAAGTTAAGGAGGGGGGTGGCTGGTGAGGAAAGTATAGTTATGACAGATGTTGTGAGAAAGCTATTGCTCCTACTTCCCCTGGGTGATGATCATATCAGAGGAGCTGTTGTTCACAATGTCATCATACTGCGGTGGCGGCTCTGTCTCGATGTGCACATTAGCAGTGCCCACCGCCTCATCGTATGAGGGCGGAGGGTCCCCGGCGCTCGTGTGGCCCGATCCAGCATCTCCTCCTCCCCGATAGCTACTGCGGGCGCTCAGCTCGGAGCGCGGGCTCATGTCCGAGTGGTACTCCTGCCCCCACTGGTCCATGGACACTACAGAAAGCGTGGGCTCGTGGCGCAAGCGGCCTGTTGCCGGGCTCCGCTGCGAGCGCTTGCGCGAATGGCAGCGCCACACGGTGATGGTGACCACTAAGATGAGCAGCAGCACCAACAGCAGTGGCAGGATGAGATACAGCGACTGGGCGCTGCCCACCATTGACCCCAGGCCTTTGTTTGGGTTGCTCTCACGAACATACTCCTCCCAGAATCGCCTCTGTTGAGCCGGCAAAACATCAGGCACAACCAATGAGCTTTCAACACATATCACAGACATGCAATGCCATGTTTATGCTGAAAAGATCAAATGCCCTGATAAAGACCCGAGTGATTACAATGCTGGAAAGGCCTGTTGATGTCAGCCCCCAAAAGACACATTTCCGGTTACTAGGCCTTGTTTTCTCTCTAGAGATTTCACAGGGAGTGCCCTTCCTCCTGATAACAATCACACAGCCAAACAGTATCACCCCCACCTCCAGCCCCTGCTGTTTTGCACAAGTCTGGTAATGTCTCCTGCTACTAATCTTCAGTGCATGCTCACCGTTTTCTCATCATCTTCGAAAGCCTCCCGTGCCTCCTCGTAGCTGCAATCCTCTTCCCGGCACTCCCTCTGGATGTTGCCCTGTTTAATCTCTTCCAGGAGGTAGTTGCCACGCCGTAGTCTCCTCAGCACAGAGTGAGCTGTGCTCTGCTGCAGGAACACTGTGGATGAAAACAAAATGACAGAGATGCACCTATTGCAATTTTCTGAGGTGATGCCGATTTTGGAGTTTGACCTCCCTACACATTTTTGCCTTTACTTTATAGCCCACAAGATTTTATTTTCTTAATACCTTGTCTTGTTTTAGCACTGCAGTGTCATTCTTGTTGTGAAGCCTAGCCTAATTAGACTGTGCACTCAGTGATTATGAATCAGGTTCAGTGCACAGTATGCACTCAGTATCAGGTTTACCAGTGTTTATAACTGAAATATTGTGTGCAAAATCAAACAATCCATGTGTATATATAGCACTCGCAATCATTTTTCATTCAGAAGTGCTACCGTCTTACACGCGTACCGTGCACTGGTGAACGCGTGCTTTTGGCCGGTATAAAATTGGTGTACTTTTATTTTGACCAGCCGAACACCAGTCATGATAGATCACGTGAAAACCGGTCGATTCCGGCCTCCAGCCGTTTTTTAAAAAGGATGGAAAAAAGGAGAGGAACTGTGACAAAGAGCAGCCCACCAACCCAGCATTCCTGCTAAAAATAACAAAAGCACCATTCAAATGGGCCTTCACTGTCTCTGAACCGCCGTTCAAGGCAAAGGGACAGACCGCCCCAGTGTTGACCGATCTAATGGAGAACACCAGAGGTACAGGACAGTCATTGTATTGTGATTCTAGACATTTCAGGAATTTCAGATTAAACACAGATTGAATTTTTGGGTGGGCATACAACACAAAATGCCACAAAAGAGGAAACAGAATACATGATATAATAGAATTGTATGCAAGAAAGCATCGGTAAAAAACGATTTTAACACAAACATTTAAAAACACGGATTCAGTCAAGACCCTTGGTTTTATGATTAACAAACACGAAAAGCAAACACACATACCTGTCCCCATGATCCCTGCTAAAAATGGACAGACTGAAAAAAAGCAAAGTAGAAGGACAGTATGTCGTTACGTCAGGTCAAGTCATGACACCAGTCTACTACATGGTTTGACGGCCACCACAAAAATAACACGGGGTAGGCTAACGTTACACATTCTACGTGACACTCGACAGAACAATATTAAATCGTACGGAAGGATAATATAGCCAAACGACCATTTCTGTGGAATGGGGTGAGTTTTATGGAAGCATGGCCTAGGTAGGTAATTAAATTACAATAAATATCCTAATTGTGATTTGAATTTTGAGACGAGTGTCATGGCAAAAGGGAATGCCATTCAATAACGTATACTGCACAAGATTGCATTGTAATGAATAACGTTACATTACACAGAAACTACACTCATTGTGTGTAATAAAAATATTGAAAATTGAATAAGCATTGTCACATTGCCAATTAAATAAAATATGATGGCAAACTACAATGTTACAGTGCATAATGAATTTGCATCATGTATTTTAGTATTGCAGATAGCATTTCTATTTGAATTGTGTTAAGTTACCTAGTTATGATTCACTGGGGTTTGGTTGATTGGATATGGTTTAACATGGTTTAAGGTCCCCAACGGTTTATTCTTTAGTTAAGCTATTTAGTTTGGATCGAGTGTAGACACAGTCCCTTTTCTATAATTATCATTAAACCAAACAATAGGCTACCTAAGGAACTTGTCAATGTTGACTATTCACTGTAGAACTAACGTTACAGTTGATGAGACGAAACTATCTTTGGCATTACCGAGCAACCGAGCTAGTTAGCATCATAGCAATCCCTGTGGTTTAACGTTACTGATGGTTGACATACCGAGATTTGGGCAGCTCCGTTAGTAACAGTTATCATTATCACAAATCATTAGGCTAACTTAGTTGTTTTTCTATTAGTGTAATTCCGAACGACACAGATGAATTGGATGATTTAAATAATGAATTAGCATTCAAAAATATGCCTTATACTATGAACACTTTGTTTACCTGCGTCGTCTCCGAGTGTGTGTAGTTTCGTTCACCCAGCCAGAGGATGACAGTGCGCATGCGCAATGCGGTTTCCCCAGATGCTGGCTAGAGAAATAAACTACCTGGACCCTGAAAATCAGTTTGGTGTGAACCCAAGACCGGTGTTAAGGAAAGTTACTACAAGCTCTCTTCTTCCCTTGCTCGTTGTCAGAGCTGCACATATAGGCTATGTGTGTGAGTATCATGTCTCGGTACATTTGGATTGCAGGATAATAAGGAGGCAGTGTATGGAGAATAAGTCACCACGCTAAAATACAAGCCTAAAAAACGCGACTTCTGATTATTTTTCAAAGCGGCTTCACAAAAAGAACAGGCCAGCCTTGCTTAAAATAAGCGAAATGGCCCTCCTGTTGAGGGCGCCCAAGAGCGCTGAACTATTGTTACATTGTTAACATAACACTTTACAGTTTGGAATCTTTTTGTTTTGTGTGAGTAGGCCTTGACGAATGTCTTAAGTAGGCTATAGGCTAATATTTTTTGGAGGTGGTGACCGTGCCCTGGTTTTATTTAATCATATCCATATCCATATCTAGACTAGACTAGAGATACTAATAGGTTGGACCACTATGTTTGCTATCCATGATGGATAGCAAACATAGTTGTCCAACTTGTAGGTAATCCCAGTTAGATAGGCTACAGATTGATATAGTAGCCTATATCTACAAGCCTTCAGCAACAAGACAGCACTAGATGGGACAAAGGAAAAAACAAATGGATGAATCTTCACCTCAAGTATAGGATTAATCTCTGAAGATAGATCATATCATATCCACCAGTGTAGAGACCCATGTTTCATTTTGAATTCAGCTCTCTGTGGTTCTGTGTGGGAGACAGGCTTTTCCACAGTACTCACTGATTAGAATCGGTAATTATTGCTGATGTTGCTAAAGGACTTTGCCACAAGGCACATTTGACCTAGCTGCTGAAACACACACTTTGTGTACATCAGTCTTCCTCTTTATTTCTCTCTCACTTTTGCTACATACAAAATACTAACTGTTAATATACAAAGTGTGCTGCCTCACACACAGATACGTACACACACTTGAGCTTTGCATACATCAATTTTCACACAAATGGTCTCTCTCTGCAAGTACTCATTATTAGTGCATCTATCTTCATAAAAAGGACACAATACTTTTACTCTTTTAGTGTGGGGAAAATTTGAAAAAAAAAAAATGGAGCTGGAATTGTGTGGACATCTATCTTCAGCCTGCAAACGTTCAGTTACTTAATCTAATGGATGGTTCAAAGTTACAAGAGGGTTAACAGTTTGGATGGGATAAATAATTCTTTTTTTTTCATCAGATTGCAGAAGTTTCTGCAGGTTGAGGTAAGACCATACATCAATGAACAAAGCACACTGAGGCAGAATTTGCTATTTTGTTGTTGAGGATTTTTGCCTATAGGCCTATTTCAATGGGGTGGAGGAATCTTACTGTTTGTGAAAACTTGAACTGGCTTTTCACCAATCGAGTTCACCAATTCACATGTGTTTTTTTTTCTTAATTGTACTGGAACATTGTCAAGATACATTTCTATAGAATTTTAAATCATAACACCTACTGAAACATGGTAAAGAGACAAAAGGTAATGGGACTTTGACATTACTTAGTATTTTGGATAGGTTACCTAATTAAATTAAAAAGTAAAAAACCTAATAAATTGAACCAGGCAATAACATGATAACATGATAATCAAATAAGATATATCTAATAAGTTCTTGTTTTAACAGCTTATTAAGAACTTTGATAGGGACCCAACAAGTATAAAGTCATCTGGTTATTTCTCAGTGAGACCTAGCTATTTACACACTAGGCCTATATATATATATATATATATATATATATATATATATGTAGCTGTGTGCGTTTGTGTGTGTGCGCGTGTCTGTATGTGTAGGCATAAACATAAAAGTGTGTCGTTATACTGGGTATTATGTTAGCTCCCCCAAAATGTAGTATCATAGCTAATCAGCAGTGATCGAATTCTATTTTTGCAGGAGATGGCTCGACTAAAGAGGATGTGGTGATGGTAAAAAGGGGCAGATCATAACTAGAAAGAGGGAAGGAGGTCGTGTACCTCGCTCAAAGACAGATGGAGAGCTCATGGGAGTTCTAGGCACTAGGACCCTGCAGGTGCAACTGTGATTTTTCAGTAATGTGCAGTGCAGTCGCATCATCAGAAGCTGTACGGTAAGCTGCAGCAGCGTCCCTGACGCGGCGCGGCTACCCATCCTCAAACATCGGAAATCAAACGGACTGATTTATAGTGAGATAAAGTGTTTGAACCCAAATAGGAAGAACACAGTTCCGCTGATCACCGTTCGGGCACAACCGAGCCTACCGCCATGGCCTCGTCAGTGAGTGGAACGGAGGAAGTGCGCGTGTCGGCGTTGACGCCCCTGAAGTTGGTGGGTTTGGTGTGCATCTTCCTCGCGTTGTGCCTGGACGTCGGGGCTGTGTTGAGCCCGGCGTGGGTGACCGCCGATGATCAGTACTATCTGTCTCTTTGGGAGACCTGCTGGAAGCCTGTTACCTCGGAAACCTGGCGGTGCAGCACCACACTGGAGACGGGTGAGACCCGTTTACTTATAGCAAAGACGGCTTTAGTCACACATGGGGCATCGTTTGTTGATGACGTTTTTACTAATAAAGAGCGAGTAATATTTGTGAGCTAATGGTGCCTCGATAGCGATCTGCACCCGAACGCTATTGGTATGCATATGATTTCCATGATGACAAAGGGGCCCAGCGCTGTCTGACGACTGGTGCATCCCTTGCATAGCCACTGATTTCCCCCCAATATTTTGAAACGCACCATAAGGCGACCTATTGTTTCTGCTTTGTCCCCGATTTTCCTTTATCAGGCTATGAGAAGAACGCTGTAAAAACAAGTACATGTTTATTTACTACAGTATGCTATATTTGTTCCAAAAAAAACAAATAGGCCTATGTTGGCTAAATTAATCTTGTTCACCAGATTAACTTCAGGAGTTCAGAGATCCATCTCGCAAAGAGCACTCGTGGTGAGCCACCGTATTGCTTTACAAAAGTTGTCTATTGGAGCTGTCCTGCGAAGGATGTGGGAATTTTGTTGTGCGAGCGCCGATCCAGCTGGGGGTTCATTCTGCTTTTGTTGCCCAGTAAAACGCGCCTTTGTTGAACTTCCCTCTCCGGCCAAGGAGCGGGGTTAACTTTGAGAAACGCACTCCCAAGAGGCCTTAATGTCGAGAGATTAGTTACCACGGAAACAAGTGGCGCATTCTACAAATGCAATTTCCCACAGAAGGAAAGACTTCACTTTTGCACTAGTTTGTGTGGAAACAAACCGCTTGTCTTGTTTTGTTGATTGGGAACTACAAGTCTGAATATACTTGCAGCCGCTTAGTTCACTAGTGGGCTGGTGACCATCATTATGACAACTCTTTGTCCCACATTCCTTGGCCTGGCATAAACTGTCAAAGAACAGAATTGACTTCTTGTAAAGTGGTAGTTTATCCTTGTCAGCGGTCTAGAAAAGAGGCATAAGCAAAAGAGCCTGTTATTTTACTTTGGTCAGCTCAGTATTGATTCCAAAGCCTGCAATCAGGCAGCAGGTATTTAGTATTTTCTGTGTGTCATGCACCATGCATTATACTGATTCAATTAACGTTGTTATTATCTGACATAGGCTGAATGGCAATGACCCTTTGACTACTATAATGCACTAAGTGTGTATTTAAATCTGGTCTCGTGATAGAACATTGAAATACCCAACATGACATGGCACGACAACTAAACAGGGCCCACAGTCAGGTAAAAGCCCATGAAATGTTCCCATGCGTGCCTACACACACACACACACACACACACACACACACACTTGTTCTCTCTGTCTGTCTGTCTCTCTCTCACACACACACAGACACATGGACATAAACAGACTAAAATAGAGCAGCTGGGGCCAAAAGGTTGGAAAAGCTTCATGTGAGAGTGAGTTTGCAAAGGAATGTGGAGAGCTTCTGTAAGACTGTCTTTGTGCGGATGGCGGCCCAGTGAGAGGGACAGTGGGTCAAATGTGTAGAGTGTGCTAAGGGGCCGAGGCAAGGCAAGCTAAGCCAAGGAGAGTGGAGCGAGTGGCCTATACTCCCTTTCTCAGTCTGGGGGAGAGCTCAGAGAGGAATGTGGAGGGAACATGTCTGTGATGGAATTCGATCGCCGCCACTTTGTGACATTGACTCACTCTCCCCTTCCCTTTTCTGCTCAGTCAGTCTCCTGGTCTTAAACATGATAGGATTTTTCAAACATTTCTCAACCACCCTTTTCCCATCTCTCTCTCCTTCTGTCTCTCTCATTCTCTGTTTTTTTTTTATTTCCGCTCTCACATATTTTCTCCTTCTCTCTTCCTTACCCCCACCCCTCTTCTCTCTCTGTTATTCTCTGTCCGCTGGCCTATCCCTTTGATTGACTCTCATACAGAGTAGCCTAAGGGCATTTAAAAATGAGCAGCTCCTGTAAAAAAAGATTATAGTAATTAAAAGTTTTGATTTAATCTCTTATCCACATTGCCATCTGTAACACTGTAGGAAGGGTTGGGGGTGGGGGGCTAGATAAACATGCTTTGCAGAAGGTTTCACAAAACCAAGGCTTTGAGGACAGGCTAAATCAATCTCTATAGTGGTAAAGTCATCCCAGTTCTGGTTTGGTGGCAGAGGAAGCTGTGTGGAGGTTTAGAGAGAGGGCCAGGGTCCTTTTCGAGAGACCTCTCGTTACAAGGGCGAAAAGCTTTAAGGAATGATGGCTGTTGTTTTTTCTTCTTGTCTTTTTTTTCCTTTGCCTTTCATCCCCATTTTTCCTGCGGCTTCCTGAGATGACAGCTCCATTTTTTCTTCTAAATCTTAAGCCTTATTTGGAAATGAAACCTTGTTTATGTTCTGGGAGCTGAACTGGGGGCAAATGGAACTGCATGGGAGAGCTAGTGCCTGTTGCTGAAACAGGCACATTTTCATGAGGCTCTGCATCCCTGAGCCTATTCCTGCCTTTCTTTGTCAGTCTCTCTCTCTCTTTCTTCTCTTTTCTCTCTGTGGTGTGGGGAGCTCTTGAACCACAAATCTACATAAATAATCCGAGCCGGATCTCAACCACCGGTCCTCTGGTCTTGCACTCCAAAACCACTATTTACATTAGAGTGCATAGAGGACTTTTTTTTTTTTAAACCTGGGCGCTCCTTTCTTTCTCTCTGCTTATTTTTCTGCAGGTCTTTTCCCATTTCTCAGGTTGTCCTTTCCACACCCGGAAAGTCAACACAAACCTTGCTGTGATCTGACAGTGAAATTGCACACGGAACATTAAGTCTATTGATTTTTTTTGTTCTTTTTTTATCCTGTCCACACATTTCTCCCTCCGTCCCTTTATGTTGTTAGGTACAGTGTGATCTCCCCTTGCCCATCTCCCCATCCCCCCACATTGCCTCCAAGTCGACCCCCCACCCCCCCCACCTTCTCTTCTCTCCTCTCCTCGTCAGCAGTCCTGGGAGGATTCAGGGCTATTTCGAGGTGCTTCTCTCCGGTTGAGTGTTTCAGAGTGGTTCTGAATGAAATGCAGAGACCGAGAGGGAAGGGGGGTCTTTGACATCATCCAGGAAATGGGGCATCCATTACAAGCTAAGGACATTCAGTGAGGCCTGGCCCAGACAGCCAATAGCTCTGTGTGTGTCTGTGTGTGTGTGTGTGTGTGTGTGTGTGTGTGTGTCTGTGTGGAGGTGAGTTTTGTTATATTCTATAGCCTGTGTTCATGGATGCTGCACTGTCTCTATAAGAAGTAGGCAAATCCTTTCCTCTCTTTTTGCCGTGTCAACGCTCAACTCAGGTTCCTAATCCTGACAAAGTCGGCACTTAGTGAGTGGGTGGCTTTCCATCTTCTCTCTCCTAACGATTCCACCTGTCTGCCTACTCCTGCCACTTCCTGCTGCACTTATGCTGACTAATAGCCTACACAGTCTGAAAAGTGTAGTTACCAAACAGTGGGTTTAGACTGAAACAGTACTGCTCTATTCCTTCAGTTCACCCTCTCTTTCTCTGTGTCTTTTTGCCTTTCTGCCCTTGTTTCATTTAGACTGGCAGATCGCCACACTAGCCTTGTTGCTTGGCGGAGCAGCTCTCATTCTTCTCTCGTTCTTGGTGGCTCTGGTATCAGTTTGTATTGGATCGAGGAGGCGATTCTACAGACCGATTGCTGTGATGCTCTTTGCTGCAGGTACTTCACACACACACACACACACACACACACACACACACACAGATCTACTTTTACCGTAAGAATACAGCTTTTCTAGTCTGTGAAGATTCCCATTCATTCAGGTTGTGGTAGTCATAGTGTTCAGTTAAGGCAACTGGACTTCTTTTTAAGCTTGAAGACGTTTCACTTTCCATTCAGAGAGCTTCCTCAGTTCTGACTCAGTGATTCTTCTGATCGTTGATCAAATAATAAGGGGTGTGGTCTACAGTTCACACCCACAGGCCAGAGATATAAGATCCTGGTATTTCCAACATCAGCCAGATCTGAGGAAGCTTTCTGGATGGAAAGTGCAACGTTTTCAAGCTCAAAAAGAAGTCCAGTTGCCTTAAACTGGGGCTAAGCAACATTCTGTTTTTCTCTCTCACGAGCTCCCTCTAAAGACCGCTGTATTGCATTGTATTGCACTGCATTCTATTGGAGGCGGACCGCGCTGCTGAAAATTGCAAGTGCTGTATCTACCGCTATTGGCCGCGGTGGCGCATTCTACACTGTTCGTTCGCCGTGTAATGACTAATTTTAGCATCCTAAACAGTATGAAACGGATTAATTAAATGAAAAATGTTGCATAGTGGGCCCTTAACTGAACACTATGAACACATAGCTTTTATAGATGACTGATAGCCTGGTAATTTGTTCTCTAAGCAGCTCAGTCGGCCTGTAGGCTATACAGAGCTCCGTTGCAGAGTATGCTCAGTATTTGAGAACGAGGCTGATGGACCCCAGGGAGGTCTAATAAAACAGATCTACTGACATCTCATGTGAGGGCAAATGCAGTGTCCAGCTCTTTAAAGCTCTTTAATGCAGTTTCCAGCTCTTTAAACTGTATATTAATATGATTAAGTCAATTCAGTATTCAGATTCAGTAACAGAGTGAATTCTTTCTTTGATTTAAATTGATTTTTTTGTGTTCACAGTGGTCCTTCAGGCATGCAGCTTGGTCCTTTACCCAATCAAGTTCATTGAGACCATCAGATTGAGAATTTATCATGAGTTTAACTGGGGCTACGGCCTGGCCTGGGGTGCCACTATCTTCTCTTTTGGTGGAGCCATCCTGTACTGCCTGAACCCTAAGAACTATGAAGACTACTACTAATCACGCTTGACAACTTGAATGCCTTCAGCACTCAGTTTTCCACTGTTGTTGATAATAGCAGCTGATGCACTGAACTGTTATTTTTTTCCCCATCTCTCCCCTGAACTGATGATGATGACCTTATGAACACAAAACGTAGAGATGACACAGACAGAACCACAAAGAGAATGTGCACAATGATACAGAGCTCACTCTGATGAGTAAGTGAGGGTGTTTTTCAGTTTCCCATTTGACAGTTTCACTCATCTTCTTGAATCTATCTTGTATCTTATCATCATTCTATTAACTCGTTATCATTCTCTAAATCCATCATTCAATTAAAACGTATCATTCCACACAGTTATCAAACCCAGTTGGTCTGTCATTTTTCTCCTTCCATTTCCTGTCACTTTTAAACATTTCTTCTGCTTAATTTTCAGACCAATCATAAATCATTCTTAGTTTTTGCCCAGAACAATTAATCTCTGTCTGACATATTGTCAAATGGATTGACTGTAGCATAATTGTCGGACTGCGTGTACAGAAGAAAGTTAATCCATCACATTTTAGTTCTGTGGATGCAGGATGTTGTTTCATAGAAAGTGCCATCATACAGTTATGGCCATACAAATGAGTTACAAATGTGACTGTAAATTACGGTGCTGTGTATAGATGCAGATGCCTGTGGATTATTGTTGTGCCATCACAACGTGTAAACTTAATAGAAGATGTTATAGAAGTGGTTCACTTTCCAGGAAGTCAGAGATTTGAAAATGGATGAATCTTTAGACTGATTACAGACAGGGTCCCTCCTGCGTGGCTATACCTGCTGTTTCTTTATACAACTGGCCTGACATTTTCAGAAAGACTTGAGAAAGTACAAGAAAGTACACACACACACACACACACACACACACACACACACAGACAGACCACAAGCCCAAAGTACCATTCTGATGTGTTTAAAGCTACAGTTATCAGCTCACCGCTATAGTTGTTTACATTCTTGTCATACTAAAAACTAAATGCTCCCTCTCCTGGCACATCCTAGCCTGTGGGACAGTACAGTAACCAAGAAGCTAAAGCCATTGTTACCACACTACAGTAGCAGAAGTGAGCAACTCTAGCTGTGTTAATAAGACACAATTCAGTCTTTCAGACAGTACTGTAGCAGTTAAAGTCAGAATCTGTCTGTCGTTGCTGCACTAAAGATAATCAGATGGACCAGTCTTACTGGAGCATTGTTAAAGAATTATGTATGGCTAACAGTGAAGTGAATTTTGTAAGGCTAGCACTGGCTTGCTCCACTGTTTCAACCCTGACTCAAGTTTCTATGTGTTTTAGTCTGTTCGAAAAAAGAGAAAGAGTATCCACAGGAAAAAAAATAGTACTTAGCAATGTAGAGCAGAGATCTTGTTGTTTATAGCCAAGCATTGGGTAATAGACTAGATTCTGACTTGTTCAAAGAACAAGCTGTACTATTCATAAATATCAATACAGGTAGATGAAGATGACCAGAATTTAGATAAGCGTTTGTTATCCTTGTTGAATAGAGTGCATGTGTATGTCAGTGTGCAAGTGAGAATTCAAAACTGTTATGTGATGAAGTGATGGCAAGATGGGGCTTTGAAGCTTTTTAGCAAAATCGAGTTCATTTCTCAAAGCTTCATATAAAGTTCAAATCACTTAGGCCCTCTAGTGGTGAATACATATGACAGAAAAGATCTATCAAGTTTACATGGGCTGAAAGGAATTACACATTAACACTATGAATTGCACCCTGCCTATGCGAGGTAGTCTGAAGCACTTTACCCACTGTGCTACATTACTGGAAAGGGGAAGATCCGGTGTTCTCATCATTAAAGTGACATTATGACAATGCATTTATCCAGCAATAACTTATTTTTGTTCATGTCAATTATTAAAATAGTGCCCAATTGTATTGCACCACCAGAAACAAAAAAAAATGTCTTCACACACTGACAGAAAATGAAAACAAAACATGAATGTGCATTCATCATAGGACATGTCCCACCTAAACAAAAAAAGCAGCAGCTCCACGTCATGGGACCTCTCCATTTTAACAGCATGTGATATATTTGACACACACTATTTGAAGCCTCAATACAATCTGGCCATCACTAGTTGTGTGAGTGTGTGTGTGTGTGTATGTATGTACAGTATGTATGCAAGACTGAATGCTTGTGTGTATTTGTCTAAAGGCCTTTTCTGCTCTGTGTGTGCAGTTGTGGCATCTGACATTGGTTTCGATACTAACACAATAAACAGGTAAACACAATGAACACTTTTCCTCGTCACTGGATAAGGAGTGGGAAGGGTAGTGGTGGTTCTTCACACGCAGATTGGAAGGGACGTTGAGATTAATAAATGAAAAGGATTTCAGGAAGTGGTAGATTAGAGGGGAGAGGTTGCAAGAAAGAAACAATATGTGGATACTGTTATGTCCTGCACACAGAGAGAGAAAAAAAAAAAAAGCCATCCGGCGTGTTCTAAAGCCCCAAGTGAAGACTGCGACGATACGACCCAATGTCACATGGAATCAGCTCCTTTATTTTTATCACGTACAGCAAGTTGAGGCATTTGCACAGGAAATCAACATCTCTTAACACAGAATACAGTGTGGCATAGTATGCATAAAAGTACCAGGTATATATTTCATATGCAAGTCTCTTAGTGTTCTTCATTCAATGAGAGGAACTCTCTTCTGTAGAGAGCAAATACAGTGTAAAGTCTACATAATATATCTTTCAGACCCCTGCTGTTGTGTCAAAATAATGTCATTCCACTCTTTTAGAGGAGAGCTGCCCACACTTGCTGTGGTTTGGGGGCTTCATGTGTGTAAACACAACAGTTTGATTCTGCATGGAATGCTAATCGGTAAACCACGCTCTTTCACTTCCAAAGGCTTACGCCCATTGTAAACCCCACCCAGAAGGCCACGCCCTGTAGGCCAGTTTCACAGCCGATTACTCCCTTTTCCTGCCCTTTGTTCTCCGTCTTTCACTGTTTTTTGTCTTTTTACATGAACACAGTCTCCCACCTTGCGCTACAGCATCCTCCTCCTCCAACAGGTATCACAGGTAAGTGCGGGAAGCTCCTCTGAAAGGTTGGTAAATAGTTGGGTGGGTGGGTGGAATGGAGTGGTTCTTCCTCCAGGGGGCTCAGTTATTGCTGGGCTTCAAAAAGGAACACAGGTTCAGGGTTTGGGGGTGGGGACGTAAAGGAGTGGGGGTTGCTCTGTAAAACAATAGGCAGGGTCCCCCGAAAAAATAACCCGCTGAGATTGCCGATTAGTCAGGGATGTAAAGGATTTGGGAAACGTGGGGCAATCTCAGCGATGCAACGATGCATCTGATCGCACGCCAGGTGAGAGCGCAGGGGACATGGGAGGAGTGTGGCTAGCATGGCGTGCTAGGCCGTGGCGTCACGTGGCGCTGCAGCAGGCGACATGCAGGCTCAGGTGTATCGTGGCATTTCGCACTGCTCGCAGCGGTTGAGGGCTGGGTGGTTGAGGAAGGTGCAGCTGTCACAGTTCCACTGGGCTCCCTCAAAGTCCTCGTCCCTCTGGGCACGTGCCGGCGGCCCTTCTGCAGTAAGCATGGGGAGAGGACAGATTAGTGGCAGCAAATGTCATACTGCATGGAAACAGCAATGCTGCAAACACTATACTGAAAATGCTATACTTTAAGGAAAAAACAAACATGTGAACGCTACACTTCAAGGAAACACAGTCAGGCATGTCTAATTATACCACCAAATTGCACAAACCCCAAAAATTCAAACATACTCTATAACCAAGAAGGTATAGACTGTTTTAGAGAATCTCATGTTCCCTGTCCGACTTGGTCACATGCTCTTCAGTCCAGGAGGGATTTGCCATAACCACGCAACAATGGTAAAACTGGAGTTTCCCATTCCAGAACAGAAATGAATAGACAACTGTCCAACTATGTGGGAGTCCTCTATATAACTACAGTCAAGTATGTATGACATGACAAGTAATAACAGGTGTAATGGCTTTATACACGTACATAGACTTCACTAATGTGTAAGATAAAACAGGATTTTTGTGGCGAGGTGGGAATCTAACCTTTTTTAGTGGGTTTTGGTGGTACCACTGGACCAGGCTCAATGTTGTCATAGAAGTTGTTCTTAGCTTTCGGATCAAACTTTCCTGTTAAGAATAGAAGAGTTTTACAACAAAGCAAACCGCTATAAAAACAGCTGGATGCAGATGGGCTTCCCAAACCTTAAACATCAAACAAAAAGGTCTTTCTAGGCCCTATTACTACAAATGTAAGAAGCCAACACAGCGTTGTTTGAGACATATTAGAATTAACTTCAGTTCCAACACAAACATTTATTGCACCTTAGAAATTTCAACTAGCAAGCGCAACAGGCCACAATTAAGGCTGCTTGAATGCCTGAATGTAGACCAACTAGATCCAAACCACACAGATGGATGTGGCAGACAAAGTGGTCTTTGCCTTATGTAGATTTTCAAAACCTTTACCTTTAAACAGCCATTAAAAAAATAAATTAAAATGGATTGAGACATCAAAGCACTGTACATATAACTAAAACTAATCATAACTACTATTTTACTAGAGGTCATGTATCTCAGGTAGATAATTTTGGAAGACTTATATTTGGGAAACTAGTTCTAAGGGGAATTGAAGAATTGAAACCCAAGGCAATGAGACAAAAAACAAACAAACAAACAAAAAAAACATTTAATTACAAAAGGAATAATTATGCAATCACAATTTGGAGGCAGTATAACTCTTATCTCCTGAACAATCAACTGCCATTTCTCTGAAATCAACTCGAACCACACCCTTGGCATTTGAAACCATCTCAGTCTTAAGGCCCGTTAACTCTAAAGATTCACAATGAGGTGCTGCTTATGATGCTTATTTTATGGTGCTCATTTCAATGGAAGTAGTTTCTGTTCAACTGTTGAACAAAAGAGTAGTTTCTGTTCAACTGTTGAACAAAAGAATAGTTCAGTTTTTTAACACTTCAAGCCAATTTCATGGCTAGTCCAAAATGCAACAGAGTGGTTGACAGCAAAATTCTGACAACTGATCCTAACTCAACTATTTGGAAAATTTAGAATCACCTCTGCCTGCTTCAGAACGGTTGGCAATGGGCAGTCTGTTGGTCCTTAAAACCACCCTAAACATTTGTTTTAAAAATATGTGCAACTCACTGAGTGGTTATTGGTGTTCGCTGATGATCCAATACAAGTATGATAGCAAAATAAAGTGTATGTCGTGTTTTATTTGGCATTTTGTACATCCCATTTGTTTATGTTGGAAGATGGTTTTCTCCTTGATATTACTCCATCACAAATAAAACATGACAGAAGCTGAAGTTCACTATTATACGTCTGTTGGAACATCAGCGAACTGTGTCAACCACTCTATTGCTCTATCATTCAACTTTAGACAAGCCATGAAAGGGGCTCAAACTCATCCTTTAAGTCAAAATGAATATTCTTACAAATGAATATATTAACAAAAATAAACACAAATATTTGCATTGGTTATTTGGAAATTATTTGCTTATTCCACAGTTTTTAAAACTAACGTTACAAGTTGCTGGCTTTTAGAATAAATCTTGTTGTGAATCTTTGGTGTGTGGCTCCCTTGACCTGAACAAATCATAATGGTTGAACAGATCATTCAGTACCTCTAGACTGTAGCAGATCCGTCTCCTTCAAGGTGCAATCAATGTCAATCTGGAGCTGTCTGTTGAGGGAACGTAGTCTGGTCATCTCTTCAGGCTGTTGAAGAGACACACGCACGCATTGAAAAAAATGCCACAAATGACAGCCATAACCATGAACCAAATGATGAATGTCAATGTGATGTAACAGAATAATAATTAAAAAAATGCAATCTCCTAATGCATTTCTATGCATCAGACACCCAGAGCACAGCCCCCCGGACATATCCTTACCCTGGGGATGAGGCTGGTGCTGTTGACTCTCCTGAAGCGTCTCTGTAGTGCATCATACTCCATGTCATTAACTTCGGCCTTCAGTCGCTCCAGCTTCTGCTGTTCCATGCACAGTTCCTTCAGCAGCCGCTCCATTCGGGCCCTCTGGTGCAGCAGCAGAGCTAACGGAAGGGAGTTCAAGTTAAAACACAGGGGAAGTGAGTTACATACTTATGTAGGGTGTGGTTCTTTATGGACACCTAAGGGATGTTTTAGCATTGTCTTTTTTCAACCTGACACTGTTGTTTGAACTCACAGACTGCAGTAGAAGAAAACTGGAGAACTTTGTTTTTAATTAGAGGCCTGAAGCGAACTTCTTACAGAAGCACTATTACTTACAGAAATATACTCATAATTTTAATAAACTCTATTAACAGTCCGAATTGCTAGATTTTTGATGACAGATTGCTTGAAATTTATAATAAAAAAAACCCTTCATTTTTGCATATTTCTGAAGAATAAGAAAATGGTTTTGTAATATGAATTCCTCATATGCACACACAGACAGACTGTATGAATGAATAGACATACCCTGCGTGTATGCATAGTCATCAGATCCAGAACTTGACCGTCGTGGAAAACGGCTGGCAATCTGGCTGGCGATGCTGCCCGGCCCAGCCGAGATGGGCAGAATTGGTGGAGGGGCCCCATGCCGCTCGCCCTGATCCACAATATTAAGGAGTGGCTCAGCCTCCACTGGTGGGGTTCCAGCAGGCCTCTGAGGCTGACCCGGGGACACTTTGATCTTGAAGCTGTAGGCTGAGCTACCGGGCTGTGGGGAGGAGGCTGGCCGGGGCCGTGGTGGGCCCTGGTGGAGGTACATGCCATGGTGAAAGGTGGTGCCTACAGGGCCAGTCATGCTGATGGCCCGTGATGGTGAACTGGGCGACGGGCTGGTGGCCATGTAGTAGGATGGGCCCTGGGGATTGTGGACTGGGGAGTTACTGCGCGGCCGTGGCCCTTCCAGTTTAATTTCAATCTGGTTCTTCAGAGAGCTCTTGGAGGAGAGGTAGGGACGGTAGGACATGCTGGGATGCTGGGCCTGCTGGTAGGGCATGTTCTGCAGAGTCGGGGGGCTGATGGGCAAGAACACGTGTGACGTCTGGGGAACCTGATGCTGGGGTGAGCTGTAAGGGGAAGGGTGGGAGGGATAGGAGGGTTTCTGGTATGGGTTAGGCTGGTAGACAGCAGGCCCACCAGATGAGGGCCAGGGTGCGGGCTGAGGGCTCTGAGAGGGGGAGGGGCGGATGTAGAGGGGACTGTTGTTACTGTTGTAAGAGGGTGGGATCTGCAGGGCCTGAGGAGCATTAGGTAGATTTGGGGAGAGTGTGACTGTGATCGGGTTCATGGTATATCGAGGGATGGGGGTGAAAGTTGGGGACATGCCCTGCATTGGAGGGGGTGTGGGGGTACTAGCCGTGCGTCCTTGATCACTCATAAAGAAGGGGTTGTAACCCGGCGAGGGGGCCATTGCAGGGGCTGAGAGGGGTTCGGGGAACCCACCTCTTGGAGGCTCAATGTGGCCGTCACTAGTGCTGTGCACCAGGTGGCGACCAGGACTGCCGGTCCTGCTGCCCTCAGAGGGTGGGCAGCCAAGGTTGATATGTAGCATATGGTTCGTGTTCATGCGCAGCTCATCAGGACTGTGGTATTCTTCATACAGGTATCGGTTGCTTTCCTGAGATAGCAGGTGGTAGCATACATCCAGGTTGTTATTGTTCTGAGAAAGCAAAGAGCAGGAATAAGGGTTATAAATAATAGAAAGAGCGCCTTCTTAACAGGTTTTTGTTATTCATAGTAATATTATGGCCAATGCAGTTGATAAAATAAAAATATGGAAAATCCCCAAAAATGGCACACCATTTTATCTCAGCAATTTAATAGTTTTTGGAGTAGGATAACAAAGGTTTGCATTAACCTGCAGAAGGCACTGGGACACTACTCCCTCGGGAATCTCCGGAAAGCGCTGCTTGAGGTCCTGCAGGATGAGATAATCTAACTGCGGGCCTCCCTGCGCCATCGTGAGCCCAGGGAGTAAGTCACTGAGCCCACAACCGGGAGCGCTGCACCTGTCGTTTACCTCTCATCCCCTGTGGAGACAGTATAGTCGTGTGATACCGATTTCTCCATGCCCGTTTTCAGTCTCAAAGGGTTAAGCTACATGGCGACAATTATTTAAAATCGATACAGCATTTGGGACTTAGAGTTCTTCTGAGACAGCGCTACTTAAACACCACGTCACACTGATGTGGAAAAATACCAGTGTTATGAACTGTATACAAATAATATCCGAATTAAATGCACTTACGTCCGAGTACTTCGCTGTGTGTGTTTGTTTGGACATGACGTTGCGCCAAGCAACCAAATGAAATCGGAAACCTGGCATCTTGACACTTCACCATCCAACAATACCGCCTAAGCAAGCCTATATACTGACATTATACGGAATATATTAACAGATTTATGAATATATTAACAGAATTTCATGCGAACACCGAGTATCAGAAAAACGACATTTCTGAGTGATCCGTCTATTCGCCGGATTTCTCTTCCTGTTTAGCCACATTGCAATAATACCCTTAAGAGCAATGTTGCGTTAACTCTGATATTACTTTCGGCCAAACCTAGGAATGCTCAGCAAATAATAAAATAGCAAAAATGTACAAAGGTGAGACCACTGGTTAAATTTAATAACGGTGAGACGAGACTCGGATTACGTGAAGTTACATTCACTTGCATCAGAATTTACATCAGTTAGCAAGCTAGTTAACGTTAACCTTACCTGCCATTACTTTGGAGGCAACATTACATTACAAGCAATGTCTGTCACATCACAATACAACCAATAACACGAAAATTACATTTAGCGTACATGTCATTTTAACTAGCGGAACCAAATATTTTCTATGTGATGGTGCTAATACAACGGCTAGCTCGCTGACCTGACTTTTGATAGTGGTTTATCAACAACAGACTGTACGCAGGCTAAAATTAGCAAACTAGCCACTAAACGGATGCGAGGTACACACTAACCTTACGTGACAATATTGTAACGTTAATTGGTTTACTGCTTGTTAGTTAATATTGGCCTAACAGATGTACAGCCATCAGTGTAACAACGAATTACACACCTTCTAGATCACATGTCTGAGACCAAAGTCTAATTTGTTTGCTGTGTGATAGTGTTAGCATCAACTTCAAACGATGCAAATTGTAAATGAACGCACTAATGTTGGTTGGCATGCTGACTTCATTAGAGGCTAACGTTAAACTTTGACTGAGGACAATGCACCGTCAATGCTCGTCGACATTTCAAACAAGAGTAACTTGTATAGTGACAGCTGGATACTCAACGTTAGCGACTTCGTTTGTGGAAAGTAGCTAACGTTAGTTAGCTACACAGGCATTTGGCTAACGTTATTCTGTGTAGGAGAACGTTACGGTTGCAGCAAAACTAGCCAGCTAATATTAACAAAAACACGTACCATGGACTGGGCCTCGGTGTCCATGGGCCAGTTATTATTCCTTAAGTTGACACCAATCACGATGATTCAGTTTACAAATCCAAGAATAATAACGACGATATCTCCATAGACTGTGTTGTTACGTGGGTTCCAGGAACCGTAGGCCAACTTCGTCGTTATTAACCGGGAGTGTAGTACGCGAATACCGCGATAATCTTAAGTTATCCGGAAGTGAGTCTTTGTAGGCATGTTCAATGCCATCAATGTGGCGCAGTTACCGATCAAGATACCGGTTTATCCTCGAAATGTGGGTATGTTCACTTTTGTAAACCTGTAGCAACATTGCTGGTGTAACCGCCGCAGTTTATCATTAGATTGCAGCACCAATACGTTTGTTTAAGGTGCACTAAATTGAAATCGAAATGAGGGTAGCCTGTGCAGGGCACCCAGGTTCAGATTGAACCTGTTCATTGATTCGAAAGATTAAACTGCGCCATTTAGTGGAAATAGCTGCAAGGTTTCAGATGTGTCACTGATAGGCTAAGTTACTGTGGAGGCATGCTAAATATTCACTCAGTCAGGTAAGCCTTCTAACCCCTATGTGCAGTGTGTGCGACGAAGGGATAAATTATCCTATTGTTTTTGGGTTGTAACGTTAGTTCAACTTCAGAGGTTTTACCTGAACAAACTTGAGCATAGGCTAGCATTTTATATATTTGTCAGATTTAACATTTTTAATGAATGTTGCATTTGAATTGTGTCTGAAATCTATTACAGCGTTAAGATACCCCACCTTGATGCTTCTGACCTCAGAAGAGCTAGTCTAAACCAAGAGGGCCGGATCAGAGGGTTGATAAATTAATCTTTGGAAATACGAATTATTGGATACTTTCTCTTAGGACACACATACAGATCACGTATACTGTATTGGCATTGGTTGTAGATCATGCGTAAAGACTTGTTTTTAATATTTTGCATTAAATGCTTTTATTTTTTATTAGTGGGACACCCCCCTACATGAACAGTACAGTCTGTTGAGGAATTGTAGCGGAAGATAGGATGCGGGATCGGGCTATGGATGTGGGTCGGGATAGTGATGCTAACCTGGCTTTAAATGCACTCCGTAGTCTATCATCTGCATAATATTTCACGAAGGTATGTAGTCTTTCTATTGCATATTCACTTTATTCGATTATGCGCATCAAGAATCCACAGCATCCATTCTGTCGTAACGACACACTCGACATGGAAAGAGCATTAGTTAAACATTTATTTTCGTTATCAGTTTACATTTATGCATTTAACATCACAGTTTAATTAAATGTGCAGTACAGATTATGTTAATATCAAGGTGTGACGCTAGCTAAATATGGCGTCCAAGATTAACTCACTGAAAACATGTGGATACATGATGTACGAGAATCAGTGTGCTGTTTGCCACTTGAGTAATAACCTGGTTGCAAACATGTTTGCGTGTAACGTACTTGGCCTGGAAAGAAGTTGCATGCAATAATCCAGTGAAATTATTTTCGTACACTTTGCATCTCTAGTTAACTATACTTGCACGATGTATCCAGCAGTTTAGCATAGATTTACTTACACCACTAGCATTTTTTCATTACTATGTGTTTTGTACCCCACTAACCTCATAGTAACTCCATGACCTGCCACGCGACCTGACTCAGGCCAAATTCTCTCTACAACTTCCCGAGTTTTCCATTCAATGCCTAACGCTGCAGAAATCCAAGGCGAAAACGTATCAGGCACGAGTGATAAGGCAGCCCCCGCTCAAGGTCCCAATCGGGATGATGAGCGAAGTTTCCTGAGCTCCTTTACACGGGAGGCGTTACGGGCACGTAGGGCCTCAAGCGCTGAACTTCAGCTGCCCTGGACCTGCCCCGTCACGCACTCCAGAGAAAAGTTCTACACGGTCTGCTCGGACTACGCGCTGCTTAATCAGGCAGCTGCTGTCTATCGGCCTCCTGGCAGCACCTCCAGAGATGGGTCCATTCACAAGCAGGATGGGGAGACAACCTCTGTGAAGTTCAGTGCTGTAAATCTCTCCCAGGGCCAGGTCAGTGGCACCAACAGCAACGTCCTCGTAGATGGAGACTATGAGATGGAAGTAGTGTCGTCTGGCAACACAAAACCTGTCCTTGCCTGGGAGATTGACACCACGGATTTTGATGCCGTTTTGACACGAAAAACGAGGACAAGTAAGAGGCATCAATTTTTAAACATCTAAGTTGCTGGTCTGGCACACATGGTCAAGGCTAACCTTGCTCTAGCTGTGATCATAGCCCAAAGACATCTCTTATTACTGAACACAGAGTAGTCCATGAGGCAGGAGTTTGATTTATGCCCTGTTAATAATGCAGTGGTGCATATTGTTATCTTATAACAGATCCTTGACTGTTGGATGGCATGTGAATGCGAGGAAAGTGAAAGCTGTTGCTGGTGCCATCTGGTGCTGCTTGCATAACACACTCGATGACATCAGTGACATAACCTGAAGAGCGAGTCCATTTGCCTCTCACAGGCGATAAGTGCAGATTGTATGACCGATGGTCCGTTCTGATGTTTAATTGGAAAATGAACCAAAATGTGACATTCATTACATCACTCTTCAGCCATTTAATAAATTATATTGAGTTGACTTATATTGGCAACAGGAAATACTTAGAGCAAAATATTTATTGATTTCTTCACTAAGTCAAGCCATCAGTTCAGGTCCAGCCTACACAGCCTACAGTCTATCTAAATCTATCTAAACGTAGATTTTTATTTATTTGCCACTCTATTTATTTACATATTGTACATTATGTGTTACAAAGTAAAGAACTCATGTATGTTTTACATATGATGTAATGAAGTTGGAAACCGTTCTAATTTCCAGGCAATACAAAAAAAATCAGCTGTAAAAAGATGAAGTCTGCAGACAGACCCAGCAGGAATCTGCCAGACACTCCAGCTCAGGCCTCTCTGGAGGAGATCAAACAGAGAAAAGTCATGGATCTCAGGAGATGGTAGGAGCCGTTACAGAAACTCAAGTTATTAATAGATCTGCCACATCATAATTTCCTCCATGATATTCCTCTGCGATTTGTTTCAGGTACTGCATAAGCCGACCACAGTACAAGACATCATGCGGGATCTCTTCATTAGTTTCTTGTTGGAACTTTTTGTACAGCACTCTGGGAGCAGGAAGGTAAGGATTGCACCAGGTCTGGTCATATGTAACCTGCATCATCTGCGGCCATCCCATCCTGCAACTTAGCAGCACCACAGTCTGGAAGTCCAGTGTGTGAGCAAGTGAGCTAAACACACACTAGCAAGTCTGTTAAGGTGTTATTTGGATAGACTAGCAACATACTTGCTGCAAAACTTTTGACCAGCTGCTTACCGTTACACTCACCCTCCTAAAACTCATTTCCAGTGGCACCCTAGGGTGCAAGTTTCCCGCACTAGCATGTCTGATAGGGTGTCGGGGAGGAAGGTCCATCAACATACTTAATTACACCCACCCTCCTAAACGTCATGGCACCAGTGTAACTGCATCATCCTTTGTGGTCCTGCATGGTGACTGAACAATATCATAGCTGTTCCCAAAAGTAGACTAATTGTCTCAATGTACGGTAGATTGTCTTGCAGTGATGCTTATTTAAGTTTTTGACCAGGGTAATGTACCTGCTGTTGTGGGAGGGGAAGAAACTTTCCTTTTGTAATATCATTTGTCTTTTAGAAAAGAAATATTGAGATGATGGATTCTTCTGTGCAAGATATGACAGTCCTTTCTATTTTCAGCCTTCCACCTATTTCCCAAGAAGAGGCTCTGCATATTCTAGGTTTCCAGCCGCCCTTTGAGGAGATCAAATTTGGCCCTTTCACAGGCAACGCCACTCTCATGCGGTACATACTGCTGCAGATCTCTTGATCTTCCCATACAATTTTCTTCACAGAAAATTTACATTTTGATGTCTTTTTTTGTTTTATCTGCCAGATGGTTTAGACAAATCAATGACAATTTTCGAGTCAGGGGATGTTCTTACATCTTGTACAAGCCTCATGGCAAGCACAAAACAGCTGGAGAGACAGGTGAGTGAGAGACACAGTATGGTCTAGTAGATAGCATATTATAAGTGTACTGTTTTAATGCCTGAATGAAAATATAGTTTTTGCATTTTACTCATCAATAAATTAGCGATACACACAGCACAGTGTAAACACATTGTTCTATCTAATCATCAAACCAACTACACTTGTCACAAGGACCTAATGTCTGAGGCTATATGAAAGTAGCCTAAAAGGCTATGTCAAGCCCTCATGCAAACATTCACCAAAAAGATGGATGACCTAAATCACAAGTTCTTGAGCATTGTACGATTGATTATGAGCAGGTGCACTGTGTACTAATGCTAGCTTTGTCCTCACAGCTGAAGGAGCATTACTGAAGCTGAGCGCAGGACTGAAGGACGAGTCCATGGCCTACATTTATCACTGTCAGAACCATTACTTTTGCCCAGTGGGCTTTGAGGCCACCCCACTAAAAGCAGCCAAGGCCTACAGGTAGGATGGCCACTAATAGGCTCAATGAGTTGTGGATACGTAATAATACGTGTATTTATTGTTTGGTTAATTTATAATATTTGTTGTTGTGGTTGTCAATTATAGAGGGCATCTTCCTCAAAATGAGATGGAGTACTGGATTCTTATTGGCGAACCAAGTAGGAAGCATCCTGCAATCCACTGCAAAAAGTATAATAAATAATCATCTGTTTTTGCCGTCTTTAAAATTATTATTCTTATGACATGACCAAGCAATGCATCAGTAGGCACACTTTTTCAGTTTTAGGTTTTGATGTGAAAGGAATGCAAATAGCACTGAACATGTGTACTTGCTTGATATCTTGCATGTTTTTTTTTTGTTTGTTTTTTAGGTGGACAGATATTGTGACCGATCTGAACACACAGAATCCAGAATATCTTGATATTCGCCACACAGAGAGAGGCATCCAGTATAGAAAAACCAAAAAGGTCAGCTTTTTTTTAAATGCATTTTGTATTAAGGAACAACCAAAGGTAAGAACATAGACAAAATCTATGGGACTGACAACTGGCTTTTACATTTTCCCTCTCTCTTGCTGCCAGGTGGGTGGGAATCTCCACTGCATCATGGCGTTTCAACGGGTCAACTGGCAGAAGCTGGGCCCCTGGTCACTGAACTTGGAGAACCTGCGCTATGACCTCCAACACCAAGAGGCAGAAATGAGAGGCCAGGGTGGTGCAGGGGAAGCGTCTGATGAGAAGGGCCCAGGGAGACACAAGGGGCGTTTGGGCCGCTCTAACAGCACAGGGATGCAGACGTCTGACGCTGTCTGGAAACGTCTGCCCAACACAGCTGAGTACAGGCAGAGAAGCTCGCCTGACAGTGACCTAGAGGAGGACATGGACTGACCGCAGGCTGGGGAACTGTGCTGACTCATTGGACATTTCATGTGGAAGTACAGTTTGAGCAAACATCTCCAAGTCCAGAAAAAAAGTGGGTTAAGCTTTTTATTTGTTTGACATAATTGCTTCAGTCAGCTTTCAAAAACATCTTGCGTGTAGTGTGTGTTGTTTACTTGCACAACATGGAGCATACAAATCAATGAGTTTCCTGTAAGTCTACACTTCCTAACTTGCAACGTGCAGAACACTGCAAACATCCAAGGCAACATCCCACTGTTGTGTGCTTCTGCTTCCATCAGCTGATCTGAATAGAAAGAATATGTTACGGTGCGAAGCCAAGAGAGCAAACTTTAACCAGGTGTGTGATATGCAGACCGAAGCATGTGTGAGGTGAGTCCAGCAGCTGTGCAGTTCTTTACAAAGTGTAATGGTTGTTTGTAAGCAAGAGAAGACACGTACTATGATGTGCACTGCATGAATGTTGAAATTCTACAGTTCCAAGGCAAGAGAGCAAGAAACCACACTTCTATTTCTAAGTCTGTATCAGCAGACAGTACTATCGATGCTTGCCCCTGAGCATTTTAAAACTGTATATTTACTTGCCCCACCAAGTGGCTGAATACAACATTCGTAGATTGAAATTAAATAGTTATACTATAACTGACAACTGTACTATCAATAGTCATGCACATGAGATGGGGAACTAATCAAAAATTGGTAGGGCTTTCACCCCTTACGCAGTGGGGAAGTGGAACATTTAAAAAAACTTAGCCGCACAGCAGATCAGTATGTGTGAGAACCAGCTTACCTGCGCCAGCTACTGTCAAACATGACTTCCTATTTGAAGTGAAACTTTACTCTTTTTACAGTGATGCACTTAGGCTGCTAAGTCCCTGCCATTTAAATGCAATTGAATTATATGATGTAGGAGCAAAATGATAAAATTCTTGTCACTCCCCAAACATAATGGTATTCAGAGTACTGTATGTTGTGAGAGATCAAGTAGCGCAGATAAAGCCTATCACTATACAGAGGGATATTTTGAGCGTGTGTGTACTAGTTAGGATGTATATCACGTGAAAGCTAATGAGAAAATGTTTGCATGATTGCTTATCTGTGCTGTACTAAGCTCTGCTTGTTATTCCTTTGCAATAGGAACATGGTATTTAGTGTCTGTAGTTGCCAAGATGGTTGTATGTGTGAGGAACTGTGCTACCTTACTGTAGTTTTCCTTTATAAATAAACATTTCTACAACTTCGTAATTCTTTGGCAGTGAACATTGTTTACATTGTTTTCTTGTGTTGTAGTAGTACTCTGTGAATAACTTACTATTGTTGTGGGCTGAGCAGCTGTCCTCTCAGCTTCATAATATCAGCAGGAGAAACCCGGCAGCACCCTCCTGCCGAAAAAAAGTTCAAGTCACTAACAATATGCACAAAGGATCAGATCACATGGTGTTCATGACAATTGACAGCACCTACCTATCCAAGAAGCACCTAGAGAAGCCCACTCCTGTGCCTGCCAGGCGAAAGGCTGCATATCCTCTGAGGTTATCCACCTATGCACATCCAGAAAATTACAAAATGGAATAAACTTAATAAACTTAAAATTAGAATGTCTTAATTTAGGGAAGGCATTTCTTTAACAAATCTTCTCTGGAACTTCATCATCTAACAACAGAACTACCAGTATTCCTAATAACACCTCAATCATTATCCAGAATAATAAAAAAGCAACATCTTTAACTGTACATGATATTTCAAACTCATAATGATCAGCCAAATCACTTTTTTTCCCATTTGACTCACCCAGCATCATGATCCCAGCCCTCCCCACTGTTAGGGTAGACAATCCAGCTGATATCAGGACGTTTGTGTGACCTGATGGACTCTAGAAGAGGTTTAACCAGTGCTGGAGGACAACAGTTCAGCCCTACTGCAACAAGCTGCTTTGATCTGCATGCCATTGCCACAGCTTCACTGAATTTCTTCCCATTTGAAATGGTTTGTGCATCCTTAAATATATACATTTTGTTAGTCTGGTTTATTTCACATGACAAATACCAACAGTTAGTATCACTACATATTTGCCATTAAGGTTTGTGACTAAAAGTTGTATTAGCATTGACAGCTACGCTGAAACCAAACTACGAACTGTATTTTCAGTTGAGATTTTGCAATACTGTAGGTCTGGGGATCTTTCATTCATTTAATCTTTTTGAAAGTACAGCAAAACTTTCTTGTGAATGAAGTGTAACTCAAATTTTTACTGAAAATGAATGACCTTTGTTAAACACAACAGGATTGCAAAATGTACTACTAATCGGTGGTAGCGATTTGTTCATGTATTTTTAGTCATTTGGCAATAGAAATTAATAGAATAGACTTCTATCATAATGTAATTCAAATCAGCTATTTTAGATAATCTACATATCCAAGACTACTGCTGTTATAAACAGCACAACTCATGTTACCTTACAAGAGAAGGATAGCCAGGCTTTTGTATCTGGAAACTCTCTCAGCAGTTCCACTAAAGCTTCTGCCTCTTTGAAACTTGGTATGGTTTCCATGGCAATAAGATCAGCACCAGCAGCAACCAAGGCATGGACCTGAGGTCGGTGCCAGGCTTTTAGCTCCTGAAAGAGGAGGGCAGATGCCACAGTCAATAGGTGTCAGGCTGTGTCAGATTTCTCATGCAGCACTGTGCCATGCTGGGACTGACCTCAACACTCATTCCAGCTTCATATGCACCAGTGTACTCCGACCCATCATGTAGAAAGGCTCCATAGGGACCCACAGAACCCGCCACTAAAGGCTGCTTGCGGTCTTTAGGAGAAATGTGAATGTAAACAAACATTAGCTGGATTAAGCTTTGCCATGACTTTAATCATTTTAAAGAGGCACTCAGTAAGTTTATGCGACCATTTTTGTGGTCATAAAATCGCTTAGAAATCATTTTTTTCTGTTAGACTGGTCTGTTGTGTAGCAAACGGCAATTGAGCGCACCGCTGTACAGCCCAGTATAGTGAATACGGAACTTGCAACTTCTGAGGGAGTGTACACTACAGCAATACAGTTAACTGTACAGAGCTCCCCCTACAGGTTTGTGGCATTTAATGCAGGGTTAAAAAACAGACTTACTGAGTGCCTCTTTAATGGCATAACATGAAACATTATTATGCCAACGCTTTCCACACAGGTGTCTGGTAAGTGATTTGTCTATCATGGATAGACAGAAGCATTTTACTTAATAGATCAGGAGACAACCAATAAGCATATCTGGCAGGCCCATATTTCTTCTAAAGAGGTATTTGCCTTACCTGGTGAAAAGTTGTCAGATGTAAAGTCAGTGACTCCTGCTTTAGCTAGGTGAACCCCTGACCTCAAAAGCTGTTCAGCCTGGTCTCGTGTCTGACTCAGGTGTTTCACAAACCCTTCTATGCTGGCCTGATATGTTGCTGTTGTGATGACATCTGAACCACTTCTCAAAAATCTGTAAAAAGTGGAATTCACAACAAACTACAATGCACTAATCAATCTCTTGATGATGTGATCTTTAAAAGGGTATACCTGCAATGTGCATCCTTAACCGCCTTGGGATTTGTGTGCAGAAGTCTAGCACTCCACAGTGGATCACCCTGCAAGATTTTAGACACTGAAAACATGCACCAAACGATTTCCTCAAAACTGAATGGTGCGATGGAATCTAATGTAGAGTACCTGTATTTTACACCCTGCTGCCTCCAGTTCTGTCGATAAACCTCCGTCCAAAATCACGAATTTTTCAGCCATTTGTTGCTGGATTTATTTTAATTAACCTGACCTTTCTGCTGCAGTCAGAAACTATTCTTAAGTAAGGATATGACCAACAGTAAAACGACCTTGTGCTACCTAAAGCAAACGTACATACTTTTCTACAGTTTGCCAGCTAAGTTATAAGTTAACAACTTGTTATTGTACTTTGATCCCAACGAATTGTTAAACTCCACTTGCCAAGTGCTGATAAAGGATTCAATCTTAAAACCAGGGGTGACATGTCTTTCCTGGGACAGTGAGGAATCACAAATATACAGTATCACTAGCTCGTTTTTTTTCTTGCTCCTATTTTACAACAATATTGTTGTAATAAACCCACAAGGTCCGTTTACGTTTTTAAATCCTCTTGCACTGACACACGTCATACCACCCCTAGAACCAGATTTTGGTTACACACTGTTACATGTCTGTATTCATATTTGTTTTCTAGTAATGATAAAAAAAAATGGTTGCACCATAGACTGTTATTATATACAGTATGGGATGCACACTGTCGGAGGTCAAAGTACTACTTCCGGCTTTAATAACAAACTTTACAAAATAACTTATTTTATAGCTATTTTATATTTGAATAATTAACGAATTTATTTTTTTTGTTTCTATGCATGACGGAGACAACGCTATATACTTTTAACACTTTATTAACTGACATGTTGCTATGGTTACGAGGCTACAAGCGCCAAGCTTCATGTCTGTTGGATATCAAATAGTAGCAGAGAGCTCAAAATCTTACAACAATGGTAAAATTACATGAAGATTTTATCTTATGTATGCATTTTGTATAACTAAATTTCGGGGTTTACCGTATAGTGATATTTGGAAGTTTGTAGTATCGATTTCTAAGGCACTGCAGCGCAGATTTTATAAAGTTAATTAAGTTAGCTACTATAGCAAGCAAGCAAGCTTGGTTGTTGCTGGCTTGTTTTGTTACAGTGCCATGATTTGCGACAGCTAAATTAAAGGCTCCTTATTGAAAGTCGTTTTCTTCAAACTGGTGGAAACAGTGAAATTATTTAGTCGGGAAAATGTATCCCCATTACGTATGTATGTATGTGGTGTGAACTAAGTTAATGTTAGCCAAGCTGTTTGACTCTTCAGAGCTTTATTAACGTTACTACCCTTTCTGTAGTGTAACCTACACTGCAACCTCAGCACTTCTCGCTGCCTTGAGATTCGCCTCAGTTCTGATCGTTAAATACAGTTGCATAGTCATGGAAGTGCACTGAATAACATGAGGTGGTATTGTGTTAGCTAACGTTTGACAGTATGAGACACAGGATACTGTATGCTATAGAAATATTATCGGATGTACTGATGCTTAACCAAGCGCTATCTTGGAGGTCTAGTCTAGTGAATAGCTATTGTTTAGCCGTGATATGTAATTTGAAATTATTTGGTAATAATTAGATCTAGACCTCACTGTAGCATAGCACGAAGAATCAAACGAATACAAATCCATCTCCCACCACTAGATGTCAGAGTTAGCCTGTAGTCATGTAAACCTCGGCCTTAGAAGTTAGTCTCTGTTGCAATGTAATATATCATAAGTATATAACTTACTGTTATATTTTGTTTTTCATTCCATGGTTTCTCTGATGGACTGGTTTAATGCATCAATCCATTCATGCATCCCCCAAAGGATTCTGTAAGTATTACACAGACTTTATACCAATTTATCCAAAATGAAGCTTTAATGAAATTCAGAAGTTTGACCATCTAGTGATTAATCAGTATAAAATGTAGCTTACCATCAGGCATACCATCAATATAATTTTACAGATGTAGTCCATGTTTGCTGGTTCACTTGTAGCTGTATGTAGTAGGCTGAGTGGGATAGCGGACTGCCTGTTACAGTCATTTGTTATTTGAGAGTTTATGTGGCCTTGTTTTTCTGATTGATTGAACTGCTGTCTGTGATTTATCATTTTAATAATACAGTGCCGTTTTTAATGCCTCTGTACATACAGGAAGATTACTTTAACCTGCCAAACAAGTTTTGTGCCTGGGATATTTCACAATCATCTTGCTAAACCCAATGCATTAGTGTCTTGACTAGTGACTAGTGTCTTTAACTTGACTTTAAGTTAAGGACCTTGCGCAGGATTGTCACTAGTCCTGCAGGTCTAACTGCTCTCGCTAATGTGGCATCCAGGCCTATGAGCACACTGGGCCGTAAGATTCTTATTGGGCTTTATGGTATTCGTCTTAAAAGCAGTAGGTGAATTGATATAAAAGTGTGAATTTTGTCGTCATTTTTATGTTTAACCAAATTTTAATCTGAAGGTCTGTTGTTATGCCAATATAAAACCAATTGTTCTTGTTTTTATGTATAAGTGATTGCCCTCCACTGTTCTCTAACCAAGCAAAAGTAGTGGAATTGTTTCCAGCAAAAAGTACTCCAGTTACTTCACAAACTGCTTTGGGAGTACAAGAAAGGGTGTTGTTTGATTGGGAGAGCAAAATACTGTATAAAGAATCTCAGCAGAATTATTCCTTTCTATATATGATGATCATTTTCAATTCTTTAGACTTATTTGTGCTGCACTGAAAGCAAACTAAAAAGTAGCAGATGTCTTAATTCTTGTCTTAAACTTGGTTCCACCAATCTGTTGCCTGTGTGGAAGTCTGTGATGTAAAATGTTTCCATCCTATTGTGGGAAGGAGTACTAGGTGTAGGTAGGGGTTTGACACAATATTTAAAATATTTTGCTTCCAAAAAGTGGTCTGCAATTCAAGCTGGCCTTTTAGTTCTCTATTCAGAATTGTAGGATGAAAACTAAATGCATAAAGTGCTTTATGTTGAAATGAAAGATATTGTATTGTTTTCTAAAGGCTTCAAGCCTTTCTTCCTGTAGCTGCTTCCCTATGTGAAATATCTAGGATAAGGTGGCATCTTTGGCTTTTGCATTTACCTATGTATCCTGAATTTAAAAAGTGCCCCTCTGAAAGAACCCAATAACAGTTTCTCCTGTTGAACTGCACTGGACCTGCTTCATTTCAGTATTAGAACCAGGTCCTGGTAGAAACTGCTCTGGAGGTCTCCAAGCCTGTAATCCACAGCTGTCCGTGGGTACACTCTGACCTTCTATATCGACACCAGATCTCTCCCATCTGTAGGCCGCTCACCCCCTCCAGCATGGCAAGCATGAGGAATCTGGGGATCCCAGTGAGCTGTTGCACGGACGTAGCTGAAAGCCACGGCACGTTTCACCCCAAGACTTCACTCGTGTATCAGAAACAAAAACACCTCAGGGCCAGAGAGGATCCTCCTCACATCAGGCAGCAGCTAACTTAAACTTGCAAGATTTCTTTTCCCATGCACATTGTAGCCTAATACTTTAGCCTGATCACTTTCTGTTAATTTACACAAGTAGGTAGAGCAAGCCTTGCTTTATTTTCACAGAGACAGTTAACCGAAGTCCCTTTCAGATAGGGCATGCAATGTTTAAGAGGACCACATTAAAGTGTTAAAGGCAAAACAGGATCATTGTAAAACCACAGAGAAACCACTCCCCAATTTTCACTTTCCTGTGTGCAATCTAGAACAAATAATCTGTGGGGTCTGACAAACATCCATTGTAGACTGCACTGATGGTGAGAGTTGATTAAATCAATAGTTCCCTATTTGGGCTGGACCGTGTGGGGGATGACAGTAGGACATTGGTATGGAGTAATTTGATGGTGCGCCTCGATGCTCACAGCACTGGAAATAGGGTTTTCTAGCTAGTGGATGGCTCTACTAATATGACCACTGAGCCACTGCTCATTTGCCTGGAGATGCCTGTGCTTGTCAATACTATCAGCAGCACAGCTGCCTGTGCAGTAAAAATAGTTTGTGTAGCAGGGGGCTGGGCCCCACCAGACAGATAAACTGCTCAATTATGTGAGGGAGGGTCTGAGATCTGGAGCACACATGTACACGCACACACACACACATACACTACATTGTTTCTAGATTTGAAATGAATACAAAAAAATTGCAATCCAATCACCTGTTATATCAAAGGCTACAATTGACCTTTGTTGCATGACATTTTGTTATCTAGTAGCCTAAAGGTTAGGCCGATATCATGTGAATATAGCGTCTTGGAGCCATTATGTATATATTTGATACATTTTCCCTTATAAGTTTCCAATTTCAGTGATTTGTGACCTCATAATCATCAATGGGTTACTATTTATGGCTTTTGTTTTTACTACCAGGAGGTGAATGATTGATCAGACAGATTAGTAAATGGAAGTGAACAGGTTGTGTTAATACGCTGCATGCTTTGATCAAGCCCATAGTTAAGCTTTTGGACAGACACAGGAGTATGTATTTGACTCCAGGCTGTTATGCTTTATTTGCTAGGCAGCATTTATAAATTGAAACATGTTTGTCCTTGAGTGCCATTTGCAGCAGTAAATGTCCCATACCAGGAATATTTGCAATGAAAGCCAGTTCATGGTACTAGGGCGGTGTTGCAAGTAGGTGTCATGTTTGGGCTCCCATAAACCTCGAAAAGCTGCAGGCTGTGGAGTTATTTGTCCCTCCACCCACAGGGTGGTAGTATGGTGTGTCGAAGACAGTCCCAGCGGCCGCCCATGTTTCATTTCAAGGGCATTTCTGATGGGAGGCGAAGGTGAAAGCAGAAATATGAGGCACAGCAAGGATTTCTCAAAGTAGACATACACACACACACACACACATTCTGAGAAATGTCACTTGAGCACGATCGTGCTTCTTGGGATTCCCTGTTCCACGCACACATGCTCACATACGGACAAACACACACACACACACACACACACACACACTGCAGAAACACATATGCTTGTGGTGGAGGAGAGAAAGAAAGAGCAGAAACCCAAACAAAACATGTTAACCTTTTGGCATTCCGCCAGCGGGGGACTTTAGCCTCCGAATCTCTTCACAGCCAGTGATGTGCTCCCCAGCCTTGGGGCTTCAGAGTCAGCTATCAGTCCCTGGGGGCAGTTGGGAGGAGGACCTGGGGATATAGGGTGGTTGGGGGAAGAATCTCATGCTGCTGGTGGTTCACAAGCTGCAGCAGGGTCACACGGACATGGCAGGCTGCCTGGGTTGTCACCTCCAGGCCGCTGTCTGCTTGTCTGCAGGAGCTAGAGGTCAGCTGCCTCTCTCTCTCACACACACACACACACACACACTCCTACACCTCCTCCCGTCTCTCACTGTATCCCTTGTCTCCCCAGGAGGAGCGCTTTGCCTTCCTGGCTGAATGGTATGACCCCAGTGCGGCGCTCCTGCGGCGCTACCAGCTGTTGTTTTACCCCCGAGATGGCTCTGTGGAGATGGTGAGTGCAAAGGGGCTTCTGGGAAAGAGGTGGGGTCAAACAACCATCTGGGAACTGTGCGTAAACCCTTGCTATGGCGATGTGTGATCAGAGCCCCAAACGTCACGTTTGTTAATAATCTTGTTGATAATCCTTTCCCCTCTAGGCTTTCAAAATGGCCTGCTGAAATGAGCACTAATAGAATTTCCCCTTGTCCCCTCTACTCTCGTCTCACTCGTCTCCCTAATGGCAGACTGCATTAGGGCTATTGATCTCATCTCTTCGAGGCCATGTCTGTGTGTGTGTGTGTGTGTGTGTATGTGTGTGTGTGTGTGTGTGTTTTCACATCAATGTGTATGATTAGCACGGTGGCTTCAGACTGTATTCACAAGTGAGATGTCATTCAGTTCCTCCTCTTCCGCTTATTCAAACCAAAGTGCTTTCAATGAATGTATTGTTAATCAGGCTAAGCGACAAACAAGAATTTATAGCAACTCAGTCTCTGGTGTTTTTGGAAGCCTCTACTACAGTTCATCTTATGAATGTGTTCCAATTACGTAGCATAATAAGAGTATACAGCATTTTTTTTTGTAGAAGTAGGGATTTCCTATGTTGAATTTCCCACTTTGAATTGTGTGTAGAAGCAATTAATCACTCTTTAACAGAGTTTAGCTGATGTATGTCAGGTCTCATCAGGCGGGCACATCTCGTGTTTCTTTGTTTCATCAGTTTGACATGAAGAACCAGCGCACCTTTCTGAGGCGGACAAAATACGGCGAGCTCCACCAGGAAGACCTTTTTGTGGGAAACCGCATTAACGTGTACTCCCGACAGCTAAATCTGATTGGCTATGGGGACCAGTACACAGCCAACAAACTGGGTAGCAAAAAAGAACGGTAGGCCTGTCTTGAATTCTCAAAAGGGACATCACCTCCAGTTAATATATAGTCCATTCAAAATTTTGGTAGCTCTGACGTGATTCCAAACTTCTTTATAACTTGCCTCAGTAGCACACAGGCCACAAGCAGCACACATTTGGACCACGAGTGAAATTGCATCAGTGCTTCACCATGAATCACCTTTCATTTCCAAACAAAGGCAGAAGGCACTTAGTGCAAAACATTCTATTTTACAGTCCACTGCAATGGAGCAGAAAGTCATATTCTACTAAACCGGCAGATGGTGTCTCGTGGCTGTGTGCTTGTGCGTCTCTGCCTCTTGACCTTCCGTTCCCAAGGAGTGGTCATTGGCTCGGTGCTGGGCTTAACAACCGGCTGAGCACCAGACTGACTGGCTGGCATATTCAGTGACTGACTGCTGTTGAAGTCTCCTTGTGAAGCATTGAAGAGGGTCCCATAGGCCTGCTTACAGAGCTGTCCAATCAGCCCACTGATTACTGAGTGCTGCCTCTCAACGACAACGAGCCAACCCGACGCTTTTTAAAGCACACTCGTTGGTCAACTTACCCAGTCAGCCAGTCTGCACTGTGCAATTTTGCATCAGGCCGGACAAATCCTTATCACCTGTTATTTAGTTGGCCTCGGAATCTGGCACGGATGCGGCAAGGATCTGGCTCCATTCTGGCACTTATCTGGATTGCTGGAGCCTACATTTGGCCCTTATCTGTGCCAGATCTGTGCTGCATCACAAGGCTTTGAAAAATGTAAATCAAAAGGATGTGGGTGACCAAGCTTTGAGATGAATATAGCAGAGAGAGGAGAGAGAGAGAGAGAGAGAGAGAGAGAGAGATAGAATGAAGCTAGTAAAGAGTGAGAGCAAGGGAGACTGTGAGATGGATATAGCTAAGAGAGTGAAGCCCTGGGAGATAAATATATCTGAGGAAGTAAGAGAAAGCGAGAAGGAGAGAGAGATGTGTTTACAAGGTTGCTGAGAGAGAGAAAGAGAAAGAGAAAGGGAGAGATGTGTTTACAGGGTTGCTGAGAGAGAGAGCGAGAGAAAGGGAGAGATGTGTTTACAGTGTTGCTGAGACTTGGCTTGCTTGGCTGGACAGTGAGTACGTCTCATTCTTTTGCTAGTCCATCACCCCTGGACCAGATGCCATCTGGCCAAAAGCAAGCTGCTTTGGCCTGAGAGTTTATCTCTCTCATGCGCTTCCCAAAACATTTAGCACTGCTAGTTCTTTGTGAGTCCTGAATGACCTCTCTGCCTCTGCCCAGAATATATCAAGCAGTGTTTGTTTGTTGGTTTGGTTTGGTTTGTGACATATGGATTATGGCTTGTAGGATGTTGCATGTTGTCATTTTTTCTTCACTGGTAAAATGACATTCCTGGAGCCAATTGTATATTGTTAGATATCGATTATAGAGCATGAATGCTTTGCCTTTTTGTTTGTCACTGAGCACCCGATGTACTTTCCATCTACATTATGCTGCAACGAATGACAAATCTTATTTCAACTAGACTCTTTTTCCTCCTAGTACTATTTGAAATTCCCATATCCTTGTGTTTTTCTCCTTCCTGGTTTCAACACTAACGTCTCCTGTTCTCTGTTTCATACAGAACATTGGCCATGATCAAGCCTGATGCAGTCACCAAAGTGGGAGATGTAATACAGTTGATATATGAAGCTAACCTTATCATCACAAAAGCCAGAATGACAAAGTTGACCTGGTAAGCTCAAGCCTTGGCCTCGTCTCCCTGCTAGACAGAGTGTGTGGGTGTATTTGTCTGTCTGCTTGTCTGATTTATTAGTGAAAGAAGAATAACCTGTTTAACAATAAGCATTAGTCTAGCCCTACCAGTTTCTCCACTGCAAAGCCTCTGATGTTAATTTCCTCTTCAGTCAGGAGAATATAATGTATGTAGCTGGAATGGAAGGCTCAGTCATTCTAGATATCACAGTCAAGTGATCACTGCACAGCGCTGCACAACAGCGCGTTTGGTTTGTTTTTCCTAAGAGGGAAAATATGTGGCTGATAGATTCGTTGCAACATTGGAGCCTAGACAGGGTTTTTTTTTTTTTTTTGACTCTTTTTGCATTGACACCTCCACTGGGAGAATGGAATGTGAAGGCGCTCTCAATCTCAAACCTGTTGGCATTTGCATGGCAAATACACCAATGGCTCAAAAGTGGCAGGCAGACACATGTTCCAAATCTCATTAAATGTGCAGGTAACACAGTACAGTATGCATAGAGTATGTCTATTCACCCCATGTCTATAAGTTGGGGACTAAAAGGTGGAAAGGATGCTAGCATCTCACTCGCTCTGGGAAAGTGGCGCTGGCAGTGGATTATCTCTTCTCGTTGAAGCTTGATGATATCTGTTCGCTGAGCCCCGTCATCCTATTAACGTGACCCAGCTTAAAGTTAAACATTACCTCCGGTACACACGGCACCCACTTCCGGTTTGTAACTCCAAAATAATTTTGGAGCCTTCCCAAAGCAGTGTAAATCAGCAGGAGTTGGTACCACAGTGGCTCTCTGTTGAGGGAGCCTCTCGCCAGCCCAGCCCAGCCCAGCCCAGCCCAGGCAGGAGCAGCCAAGAGTGGGTGGGAGGCTGTGTCCTCCAGGCTGCTGTGCAAGCAAGCAGAAGGTGGCAGCACCAATCCTGACCATGCAGGATAGATTTGGGTGTGCGGCGGAGCAATGTGCAGAAGTATGTCCTGTGCCAGAGGCCTCAGAACATAAAAAAAGGGAAAGTAACTGAAAGTAAAGCTATTTCAGCCTGCCTCACGTGCTGTCTGAGAAGCATTTCTATTTTAAGAGCTAAAAACAAACAAGGCCTTATGCGAATGGCTCTGTGCTAACTCTGCTTGCTTTTGTTTAAGACTTATGGAAAAGAATGCAGCCTAGTATATTATTTTTCCACACCTTGCCATAAGGCAGCAGAGGTGTAACCTTGACAAACACACAAACACCCGACAGCCGTTTTAGAAATGAGATGGGGGATATAGCTAATCTCCATTTTTCACCTTTAAAATGTTGGCCTCCAGTCATTTTCAGATCACTCCACTATGTAGAGACAGATTTAATATGTAATCTATGTGTGTGAAAACTTGGCTTGTGCTTGGCTATTTGTTTTTTTTTTCGGAAAGCCGTAGGCTAATTTAGGTTAATCTGAAAGAACTCATGAATATTTTGAATGACTACTGTAGACCACTGTAGCTCATTTTTCATATTTTGGCTTTTTTATATAAAGTTAGTGGCATGGATAAATCATGTTGATGCATTCTTGTTTTTTTTTACCTTGCTAAATGTTGGAAAAAGACTAATGACCTACATTTGACCTCTACAGATTTGAAGCTCAGGACGACATTGCATTTAAGCTGTGTTCAGTGAATCTTAGTAATGCCCTGTACTCATTACCCTGCCCTACCTTTGGATTGATGTCGAAGAGGCAGTCTGCATTTTGACTTTCGTCTTGATTTAGAACTCAGTGGAGTTTTGCTGGCTTTGCCTGATCATTCATTAACTGTGTGCACCTTTTACTCTCGTAGGAAGCAGGCGGCAGACTTTTACACGGAACATCAGTCAAAGTCTTTCTTCAAGTAAGTCTCGTTTAGGGTCAATTATTGACTAGTGCTGACTAGAGTTGGAGCTGCTGAGTAGCCTTTCTCAAGGAAACCACGGCCATCATGGTCAAACTACTAATCGTAGCATTCCACTGACATTGAAGTGACTTTGCTGGGTCTTTATTTTGGAGCAAGATTTAGAGCTTGTGAATCCTTCACTTGGCAAATAAACACCAGCAAGCAAATATCTATTTGTTAGTCACTGCATCTGCACTAGCCAATAGTAGTGTGTCGTTGTCCTTCTTGTCTCTGTGTGTCCATTTAAAAAGCTCTGTAAAAGCACCCTGAAACATTGGCATTTGTTAATGGCTTCTTAAAAATGAATCAACAATTATAGACTGTCAAGGCTAAGTGTCCCTCCTCTCCACCAGTAACCTTCTGCAATTTGTGACCTGTGGTCCAGTCATCGCCATGGAGCTGATGGGCGACGAGGCAGTGTCTATGTGGCGAAAACTCCTAGGCCCGACAGACTCTGCAGTGGCACGGAGAGAGGCGGTGTCCAGCCTGCGTGCCCAGTTTGGCACAGATGGCACCAGGAACGCTGCACATGGTTCTGATTCCTTGGCATCTGCTGCAAGGGTAAAGCGCTCACCATATCTGGACACCCTGCTTATGAGTGTGGTGTGGTTATGCTCAAATTAAAATGCTATTTTTTAGTCTTTTTAGCTTTTAATCAGACAGGATCATTTAGAGCGACAGGAAATGAGAGGGAGAGAAAGTTATAGGTTGGGTCAGGAAAAGTCCTCGGATTGGAATCAAACCAGGGTTCCCAGGATAGAATTGAAGTGTTGAGAAGAAATGCTTTCGTTTTACTTGTAAGTGCTGTTCTCTGAAAATCAAGTCATCTGTTTTGTAACATCAAAAAATATAGGCCAAAACAAGCTTTTGATAGTTACACTGCGGTGCCAAGATATGAACTCACTTCCTGTTTCCCCGCCCATTTTGTTTGCTCTGAAAAAGTGTGTGTGTGTGGAGAATTTCATTGTCGACCATTGCATCACTGACAATGTGTGTTGTCTTTAGTGACTAATGACTGCACTCAACTGCCACAGTCTCTCACTGTTTCTCAAAGTCAGGGTAGCATTCTTAACAGCTACTGTTTCAATTTCAAGGTTACTTACTAATGAGTCCTTCTTTTGTAGATTTTTCGATCTACAAAATCGTTTTACAATACCCACAATCCTCCACTTTTTGTACACGCATGAGGGAGATTCAAACCAAAGAGGTCTTCGTTTTTGTACACACTAATGAGTCTGTTCCATTGTACACTATTTGAGTGCTACTGAGGTGTGAACCCTTTCTTGACTTTGAGAAACTGTTACTGTCTCAATCTCTCTTTTTCTCTGAATCACCACCCCTAATGCCATGCACATTGTCATAGTAAAATGTCAATCAAAGTTAAAAAATGTTTTAAATGGTTTTGCTTAGCTAAAAGTGTATTTGTGGCTAGAAGCTCATCTTGCTTTTTTTTCTCTTTATTTTTTTATTCAGTGGTTTCATGTTGTTTAAAATGTGTATTTTAACTTTAAATCCCCTTGACTGCTGTGTGCTTGAGCAAGCACACTAATCAGATCAGCCAGTTTTAAAGTTTTAATAATTCTTTGATTACTGTCTTTGCTTCTGTGTTTTTTCCTGTCCTTGTGTAGGAACTGGAGTTCTTCTTTCCATCCACAGCTGGCCACAGTCCTTGCAACACTGCCAAATACACAGACAGCACATGCTGTGTCATCAAACCCCACGCAATATCCGAGGGTAAGGATCCCACCCAACACCACCTGAAACCCCACCATCAGCCCTACCCTCTGACCTGAACTCTGACCTGACTTCTGACCCTTGAAACTTCCTAGAATGCACGCACACCACCACCCACCCCCATCCCCCCAGAACACCCACCCCTAATCCACACCGCACAACTCACAGGTTTAGGGTTAACCTCCCATAACTCAGTCCCATAACAGCAGTTTTACTTTGATTTGTTGAGACACTTTAGTGCCTCTGGTGCCTGTGTTAAGAATATTACCAATCCCAAATGTGGGGTGTGTGGCCATTAGTTTTTTAGAACAATTTTGGGTTTAAATAGATTTAAATAAACAGAATGAGGTGTCCTGGCAGGATATTTGTTTCCAGTGTCATTAGGCCATTGTGCAACACAGGGTAGACTGTAGTCATTACTCCCACGTTTTGAAAGAACGGTGAGTCATAATGACCTCTGTCATCTCAGGCGTTACATGGGGGCAAGTGCAAGTGTCATTTCCATTGGCCGTTGTGATTGTTCACCTATGGCTGTGTGTGTGGTGTGGTGTGTATTTTCTGTCTTGGGGAATTTCACCCCGACTGTGGAGACTGTGGTGATTTCCTCCTACTTCTCGTTCAGTTCATTCTTGTCTCTTATATAAGCATCTCTTTTTACCTTTTAACCAAGCTTGTTGTTTTGCTCGTTATATGTTGATGATTGCGTCAACCCCACACCCCCGGTCCACCCCCTGGAAGTGAGCGCATATTCTTAACCAACCTTCCCTCCGTATTTTTCCAAATCCCCTCTCTGATCCCTGTTCGTGGAGCATGCCACCGGGGCGCTGACCTGTGAAATCTCAAATCCTCTGGCCCAAGCAGTGGTAGATATTTCACATTGCCATGCTCTGACTGCACCCCTAGTTGACATTTCACACAAGCTCTTGTCCTCAGAGATGAGCTTTTGTCGAAACCCACAGAGTGGACTCAGTTAACCTGAGGGTGGATGGTTGCTGATGTGCTATGTATGTATCTATGTATGTATGTATGTATGTATGTGCAGGTTTCACCCTGGGCGGATTCAGTCTGTTTGTCTCAGACAGACTTACCAGATCCATGGCAGATATTTTGGCTAAGCCCGAGATTAGCAGATCCTTTTCTTTCACTGCTAACTCGGTGGTGGGTGGAGCTTTCACTTTTAAAAATGCACACCTCACTCCTCTGCGCGCACTGCATTCACTCCTGATACTTTCACCTGTTTTATCATGCCCCTTCTTCTGTGGGAAGGTGGAAGAGAGGTCTGCTTGCTGTGCGTGTTGGGAGGAAAGGTAGTGGGTGGGTGAAATGACTGTGCTGCCCCCCATCCCCACCCGCAACAGTTCTCTGGCAGCTTGTGCTGTGTGTATTTGTGTGTGACTCACCATGCTGGCAGGACCAACC